>WNGS01028583.1:8474439-8479439 GCA_020271785.1 Procambarus virginalis | reverse complement strand
CACTAGTCCTATCCAAAATCCTTATCCTGACCCCTTCCCAGTGCTATATAGTCGTAATGCCTTGGCACTTTCCCTTGATAATTCCCCACGAGGAGTATTATATGCATCTGAGACAATGATGGATTTCCAGAAGCCATTGCAGACAACATTGCAAATGTTATTGCAATCTGAGTGCCAGAGACAACCCTCAATTGAAAGAATAACCATTTATCTCTAGTTCACCTAAATTGTGCTGTAATTCACACCTTACCTTAGTGTGGAGATTCACTTCAGAAACAAATTTTCCAGGAAAACCCACATGTTTTCATGTATAATAATGACTAAAGGATCCTCCGGCGTTACCAGCGTAAAGAACACGTTATATAGCTTCACTTTGCACAATCGTGTCCGCTGTGGCATCTTCACTGCCAGGGCCGTTAACCCATTCATGGACACCGAATATGGACATTAAAAAGGCACCCTAGTTTCTGTTAAACGAGAAAAGGATTAATAAGTTCAAAGCCCCCTACCTGCAGGCGCGCCCTCACACTACACCCACAACCCCCTCCAGCCTCCACCACCACAACCAGCTACCACCACAACCAGCTACCACCACAACCAGCTACCACCACAACCAGCCACCACACCCACGAAAGGTCGTGACGACCCGCTTGTACTACTGTCCTCTGCGGGTCGTCCAACATCCAGACGACATTGAGAATAACTTGTTAATCCAAGATAGTTTGTAAAGCCTCCGGCTCTATCCGGCTAGCCAGAGACGCTGTTCACTTCCTCTCAATGATACATCCAACCAATTCCGGCCACACCCCCATAATTCAACCCTTCCGGGTGTTCCCATACATACCATACAAAACAAGTATCAGTATGGTCAAGAGAACTCATCTACATTTCATAATAAGGGCGAGCATATACAGGATGATTTAGAGAGTACTTGTAGTTCGGTCTGGGAGTACCTGTAGCGCAGCTCAAGAGTCGTAGAGTACTCCGACCGTCCATAAGTGATTGGGCACCATTCCTTACCCTCCGTCCCATCCCAAATCCTTATCCTGACCCCTTCCCAGTGCTATATAGTCGTAATGGCTTGTCGCTCTTTCCCGATAGTTCCCCCTTCCCTTCCTTGACAGCCACGGTACCCAAGAATGACGTTAGTACGACGTTGAATTCAACGGCGTCAATTCAACGTTGAATTAACGAAGATGATGTTGATTCATTGACCCGACGGCTCTATGTTTTGATAATGAGTCTGGAATTAAATATTCTCAAGCGGAGACTTCGTTCCAGTCTCGAACTGTGAATCGTGTACACACGAAGCGGTTCGTGCTTTCGTGAGTGGTTCGTACATGAACCGGTATTGTTGACTAACAACTAACGCAGGCAATCGGACTCTATTACCTTCGTGTAGTTGGGGTTTTGTATGGAGCAACCTAGCCTCGGGTCATCCATAACTTGAAGCTTATTGCAAGAGGTGTCAACCGTTGCAATCAATCTGCAAGCTCAATGAGTAGTGAGACACACACACACACACACACACACACACACACACACACACACACACACACACACACACACACACACACACACACACATATTCCCGAATCTCATCTCAGGCGCGTGATTGGAATGTCGAATCCAATCAGAGCAGTGATTAGCGAGTAGAAATGGATCGGAAGGTAAGGTAGGTTTAGGGTGAACAAATCCACACGGGCCGTGATGACGGTTTAAACTTACATCCAGGGGTGATCCAAGACGCGCCTTAGTCGATTACGCCACGACATGGCTAAAAGAATTGTAACCGAGAGTGCTGATTATTGCCTTTGGTAGTTTCAATCAGAACGATCGTTTCTGGTTAGTTAGAAGGTTGAGCTTTTGACGGAGTGGCAAACCAAGAAAACGGGACTGGATACAGTTCTCGAAGGGAGACTCTTCTAGGTATTTTTCTCGAAGTGAAAAAAACCCCTGTTTTTGTGTGTTTGTTGGTGGATTATAGGGTGTGTATCCTGTGTAGATAAGGGTGTAGTTGTACATCCTTTGGGTTGTAGGAGTGGTACATCTTGAAGTATGAGGTGTACAGCCTATGTTGTTCCCACACCTGCGAAGTGTCATACAGCAGTCCTGCAAGTCGTTATCTAATTAAATAAAAAGTAAGTAATATCAAAGTCCTCATCAGTTTGGTCACCAGTCAAGCCTCACAAGCCTGTCAATTTCCGAGCTCCCCAGAATCCTGTCCATTTCCGAGCCCTCAGAATCCTGTCCATTTCCGAGCCCTCAGAATCCTGTCCAATTCTATATAAAAAAAAAGTCTTTCCCCGAGAGACCGAAATCTCTCGACATCTTGTTACACAAGATTATTAAAAAAATAGAATTCGTTATGACGAACACAATAATTCCTTCGATACCACAAAAAAGTAGATGAAAAAAGGTCTTTTTTCTGGTAGTTTGGACGAGCGGTCGAGATTAGCTTCCAAGACAAGGCGTTTTAATTGTCCAATATTCTTGCCCTCTCGTTGCTAAGTTACCAGAGAGAGGGAGAGAGAGGGGAAGAAATGTTGTGAGTTTTTTCCGTCTAGTGGAAGTGGTAGTGATCAGGAGGGACAATTAGAGTGGCACGGGTGGTGGGAGGCTGTGTAATATCTTGGCTAATATCCGCTCTTGAGAGTGGGGAGAGGGGGGGAAGGAAGGGATGTAATCTAATGGTGTATATACGGCTCTTAACTGCCTGCTCTCGCTATCGCTCTCGTTTCTCTCTCTCTCTTCTCTCTCGTTCTCTCTCTCTCGTTCTCTCTCTCTCTTCTGACTCAGTATAAGAACAGAGGGATGATAACGAGGCCATTCTTGAATCCATTTCTCTTGTATTTCACAATGTAGTTTTTGGTAATTCTGTATTTCAATGTATTTCTCTTTGTAATTTTTTTTTCGTCTAGGGAGTCTATTTGTACAAACTTTAGCGCTTCCCAAAGATGCATACGAAAATATTTTCATAGGATTGTAATACACTTTTCTCTGAAATTTATTATTGCATATTATGATTTACTCAGAATCCATCTTGCTTCCATCCTGAGCTGTGGCTGAGAGCACGGTCAACGTAAGCGTTAACCTAGGTGAGGTTAGGTCAGATGTTATGATTCACTTGACTTGTAGGGTTTGGGCGAGTCCAGCTTATGAATAATTAATTTGTTGTGGTTGTGGGTTTGTATTGCTGTGTTAAATTACTTACATTTCAACCCAATCATCTGCCTGTGCTCGTGCAAGCTGTGTTTTTAATGACGGAGTTTGTAACGTTTTGGCACTGTTCAACAACTTTGTTTTCTCGTTAATTTTTTGATATGCAAAAATAGCTTTTCGTCAAAGACTGGAAAAGTCATTTAATAAACATTTCCCTCATTTAACAAGTATAATATTTTGAAAACAACCAAACACAAATGACCAAGCGAGACTGCTCCGGAAACAGTTGCCATCTTCTTGAGGTTATCTTGAGATGATTTCGGGGCTTTTTAGTGTCCCCGCGACCCGATCCTCGACCAGGCCTCCACCCCCAGGAAGCAGCCCGTGACAGCTGACTAACTCCCAGGTACCTATTTTACTGCTAGGTAACAGGGGCATAGGGTGAAAGAAACTCTGCCCATGTTTCTCTCCGGCGCCTGTGATCGAACCCAGGACCACAGGATCACAAGTCCAGCGTGCTGTCCGCTCGGCCGACCGGCTCCCGACCGACCAGCCATACTTTAAAATCTCAAAGATGTTGTTTAAGATTGAGATACCTGGAACAAAAAGCTCCAAGTAGCACGGGCTATGGTGAGCCCGAATCTCAAAGAGCTTTCGTTGTTATTGTATTCACGAATAAATCAGGATAAATGTTTTATTTTGTGCGGGATAAGTTGCTGCGTTATCCAGGCGGCGCTGTGAGACCTCGTGGCCATATCCTGGCCAGGATAGGTATGGTAACTCAGGTGAAAGTGCTAAGCCATTACGACTATATGGCACTTGGAAGGGATAAATGGCGAGGGTTAAGGATTTAGGATAGGAAGGAGGACTGGCGCCCACAACCATCTGAATGGGGATAGAGCTTGGTATGGATAGAGCTCTCGCTGGATGGATAGTGTGTGTGTGTGGTGTGTGTGGGTGTGTTGTGTGTGTGTGTGTGTGTGTGTGTGTGGGTGTGTGTGTGTGTGTGGTGTGTGTGTGTGTGTGTGTGTGTGTGTGTGTGTGTGGTGTGTGTGTGTGTGTGTGTGTGTGTGTGTGCGGTGTGTGGTTTCATCGCGGTGTTACTAGATAGAAATGAACGTCGATAAATTTATAGAAAAATGAAAACTAATAGTTACTTAGGAACATATTATAGCTATTTTTTTGAATATATACAAGAGTTGTTACATTCTTGTACAGCCACTAGTACGCGTAGCGTTTCGGGCAGGTCCCTGGAATACGATCCCGCCGCGAAGAATCGTTTTTTACAACCAAGTACACATTTTACTGTTGAGTTAAACAGAGGCTACAGTTAAGGTTTTGCGCCCAGTAAATCCTCCCCGGCCAGGATACGAACCCAGGACAAAGCGCTCGCGGAACGCAGGCGAGTGTCTTACCACTACACCACGGAGAATGTACCTAGAAGAAAGAGGCCAAGGATACCATGATACTAGGGAGAGAGGTAGATATAGCCTTGTTCACTACCCCTGTCAATCACCAGGGATGACGACATGCTAGAGAAGGAAATAAAGAAACGGAATGAGAAGAAAAAATGGGGAAGCGTCACTCAGATAAGAGGACGGACCTGAGCTAATTGTGTTGTCCAATTAGAGAGAAACTGATTTAATCTGACGTTTAAAAATAGCTTCAAAGCCAACAAGTTGCATTACTAAAATATGGATAATATATATATATAGAATTTATGTGTTTCAAGGTTGCTGTGGTATATATAATAAGTGGATACCCGGCTTCACCCGGGTCTCTTTTTTCCCTTTCTCCAGTCTTTCCTTTCTCTCAGTCTCTTCCCTCTTTATCATCTC
>WNGS01028583.1:8384061-8394317 GCA_020271785.1 Procambarus virginalis | reverse complement strand
ATAGAGAAAAGAAGGGAGAGAGGAGATATGATATGGACATATAAAATACTCAGGGGAATTGACAAAGTGGAAATAGATGAATGTTCACACGTAATAATAACAGAACGAGGGGACATGGGTGGAAACTGGAAACTCAGATGAGTCACAGAGATGTTAGGAAGTTTTCTTTTAGCGTGAGAGTAGTGGAAAAATGGAATGCACTTGGGGAACAGGTTGTGGAAGCAAATACTATTCATACTTTTAAGACTAGGTATGATAGGGAAATGGGACAGGAGTCATTGCTGTAAACAACCGATAGCTGGAAAGGCGGGATCCAAGAGTCAATGCTCGATCCTGCAAGCACAGATAGGTAAGTACAGATAGGTAAGTACACATGCCTGGCGATACCTTCTCGCAAGTTTCACCTTGAGGCAGCCCGCTTCACTGGCGGTATAGTGTCTGTCCATTAGAGGCATGTCAGTACGGCAAGTCACCCATGGCTTGCTTGTTCGACTTCTCCTGTCGGGGACCAGATCAGAACTGGTTTACCTACCATCGTTCTGGCAAAGAGTTTCCTTTGCCCTTATCAGCTTATTAGAGCAAAAGACTACTTTCGACCATTAGCTGCCGGTTAAACCGAGTCATTGAAGCGGTGAAGAGGTACTTATAAATACAGAATCTAAAGAGATTCAGACATGTACTGGCGACCCAAGTATAGTGTTAACCGACTACTCTTATCCGGATCATTGGTACCAACATTCGCAATACACATCGGGGACCATACTTTTGAGAAGGGAAGGGAACTGTCAGGAGGAAAGCGCCAAGTCATTACGACTATATAGCACTTGGAAGGGGTCAGGATAAGGTTTTGGGATGGGAAGGGGGGAAGGAATGGTGCCTAACTACTTGGACCATCGGGGATTGAACGCCAACCTGCATGAAGCGAGACCGTCGCTCTACCGTCCAGCCCAAGTGGCTGGGTTATACTTTTGAGAGAGACAGACCTTTCTTTATGTATTCATACATTTTCTGGCCACAACGGAAGAAGGAGAGACGGAACGGAAGAGAATTCGATAACTGAGACGAAGACAGACCTGAATCAAAATGAAATGTTTCTCTTGTTCACGAAGTTGCATTATTAATAATTATATTCTCGTGCTGCTGCTGCTGCAGCTGCTCCGCTCATGTTACATACACCATATTGATGTATACATAATTTAAACCACTTCATACATAGGAAAATGCTCTGTATACGTAATGGAAGCGCATATATACAACAGGATCGCTACACACCGGGCCCCCAGAGGCACTACAGGGCTACAGTTGTGTTACACATGTTAATCTCTCGCTGAGTGCATTAATGAACATTAACACAAGGGACTGACATGCATTCCTACACGATTGTTGTTATGGATAACTGGATGATTGGCTTGTAAAGCTTGTGAACGTTTCAGGCTAAGAATTGTAGGCCGAGTATATATATATATATATATATATATATTATATATATATATATATATATATATATATATATATGCGGAAAACCACAAAGAAATGGAGAAAAGAGATGAAGGTCAGTCTGATGTTGACAACGGCCTTAACAAGCCGAAACGTTCATCTCTTTTCTCCATTTTTTTGTGGTTTTTCCGCATAGAAATGATCAGTGTTTAGTGATCGTCAATTGCATATATATATATATATATATATATATATATATATATATATATATATATATATATATATATATATATATATATATAGGAAGAAGGAGGGGCCCTTAGCCTCGGAGGAAACCACAGATAACGCGTTAGAGGGAATGTTTAGGTCCCCTCCAATACAGTTTCTGTAACTGAATATAATATATATTTATTATTATTATTATTTACATATATACAGTTCTATTGGATTTAATTTTGAGATTTCTAATGTTCAGGAATCTTGCATATACCGCTGATGATGTTCAGTTAATGGGATTATGTTGAGTGAGAAGTGTCTCTCTTTCCTTAATTCTCATCGACTCCTCATGATGCGAATGGGAGGGAACTGTTGCTACGAGTGCTGGTGGGGAGTGTGTTTTAATGCACTCGTGTTCGATCCCGTGTCATTCCCCTAGTCCCATTTTCTTAAAACGCCCAACAACCTTCCTCCGTCTTACTGCCCTACACAATGCCCCTCATTACTTCCTCTCCCATCTCCCCTCCTACACCCCCCCCCCCTCTCTCTCCCAGCATAATTTTCTCTCACTTTCCTAGACTCTCTCACTCTCTCTCTCTCCACTTGTAACAATCTCATTCATCCGTCACCTACTCCATCACCTTCACTTCTTTCCCTACTTCCCTCACCCCTCACACCCCCCCCCTCTTATACCTCACCCACCTCATCCCTCCCTCTCACCTCCCCTCCCCCCCCACCTCCATTCCCTCGAGAGGTAAGTGTATTGAAGCCAAACCTTTTGACTGAAAGTCCAATTAATCTTACTTAAGGCTGAGTGCTGACGGTAGAGAAAATTTTCCTTTTTGGAGGTAAACCTCCCACAAAATTTTCTTCTCTATAGACAAGTATAATGTCTGTCTCTCTCTCTCTCTGTTATGTTGTCTGTTTGTCCTGTCTGTAGTACATTTGTCTGTCCCTTCTCGTGGTAACTCAGAATAATGTCTGTCTCTCTCTCTGTTATGCTGTCTGTTTGTCCTGTCTGTAGGTACATTTGTCTGTCCCTTCTCGTGGTAACTCAGAATAATGTCTGTCTCTCTCTCTCTGTTATGCTGTCTGTTTGTCCTGTCTGTTGGTACATTTGTCTGTCCCTTCTCGCGGTAACTTAGAATAATGTCTGTCTCTCTCTCTCTGTTATGCTGTATGTTTGTCCTGTCTGTAGGTACATTTGTCTGTCCCTTCTCGCGGTAACTTAGACGGAAATTCATTTATGTAATGGTTAATGCTTGTTTACATTTGTCATGGCTTCCAAAATGTTCATGTATACCAAAGTTATTTAATTTATAGGTAAGTTATTAGTGTACAGGTAAGTGTAGCCTGTCTCAGGTGTTTGTAAACCTTGGGGGGGGGTTGTAAACCTTGGGGGGGATTAGGGGGGTTTACACCCCCCTTGCTAAGGGTAATGGATGCCACAGCTTCACTACACACCATCTACGTTACCATCTTCATCACCAACTTCACTGTAACTCAATTTTACATAAGTAAATCACCTTAAAAACCATTTTGAACTAANTATATATGAGTTTTTCAGTGAGTTCAGTTAAACTCACTGAACTCCGAATGCAGTTCAGTGAGTTTACACCCCACTGAACTGCATCGTGGGTGCAGATATAATAACCCGCTGGCGACCTTGTTAAGAAGAGGATAGAGATTACAGGCGGGAAAAGAGTTCCTACAACCTATTTGTCTGGCAGGCAAGACTCAGGGGAGTTACTGTTATAAGGTAAGCCTCAGTCTTCCTTCACTCCTCCACGGGTCTAGGCCGGAACTGCTGATAGCACTTTCCCCGTGGTTGACTGAAGGGCTCCCAGGGGGAATCAGTGGCACCCCCCCTTTAGTGATGGGAGCAAAGACCTGCAGAGGTGGGCATTGCTGGTCCTCTCAAGTGGGACCAAGGAGACTCAGGTTAATCCGGGAGTCGGAGGGGCTGAGTATTCGGCCTTTGAGCCCCTAGCAGCTGAGCGCTAGCAGAGCCCCGGCCCAGGCCCCCCCCCCCCCCCGTGACAAGAACTGGCGACCTTGCCAGGATACGAACCACGGAAGCCAAGAACTGGAAACTTCGCCAGGAAGCGTGGATCAGGCTACAGTGTTGCCATGGTATGGTGATCAAGCTACAGTGTTGCCCAAATTTCAAGACAGTGGTGCCAGGGTACTAATACAGTGTGGCCATTGAATTCAGTGGTACTGTTACCCAACAGCTAAGGGACTGAAACGGTGAAATTAGTACCCACTAACTTGTCTGTGCTGTCGTGTATGCTCGATGATGTAGAGTTGGAGGAGGACAAAGTAAAGAAATTTATTGACACAAGGGACGAGAGAATTTTGGAAGAGTGTACCAAGGCCCAGCTCCAACAAGTGGCAAACCTCTTTGGGATCAGGTTGAGGACGACTAAGGTCGCGGAGCGAAGGATAGAGATCATGGCACAGCTCACAGCTCGAGAGGAGGCGACGGGAGAGGAGCCATCTCAAGAAAGGCCATCTCAAGGAGAGCCGTCCCAAGAAGAGCCGTCGCAAGATGAACCGTCCCGACTGGAGCCACCCCAAGCGCCTACCAGTGTGGAGGGAATTCACAGTGAACATGGGAGCAGTGGAAGGTCCAGCTGTAGTAAGAGGCGCCTGCAACTGAAAATAATGAAGATGCAACTGGAAGCCCAGCTGAGACGAGAGGAGAGAGAAGCGCAAATGTAGCGAGAGGAGCGTGAGCGAGAAGCCCACCTGCAGCGAGAGGAACGTGAGCGAGAAGCCCACCTGCAGCGAGAGGAGCGTGAGCGAGAAGCCCACCTGCAGCGAGAGGAGCGTGAGCGAGAAGCCCACCTGCAGCGAGAGGAACGTGAAGCTCGGCTGCAGCGAGAGGAGCGTGAGCGAGAAGCCCACCTGCAGCGAGAGGAGCGTGAGCGAGAAGCCCACCTGCAGCGAGAGGAGCGTGAGCGAGAAGCCCACCTGCAGCGAGAGGAGCGTGAGCGAGAAGCCCACCTGCAGCGAGAGGAACGTGAGCGAGAAGCCCACCTGCAGCGAGAGGAGCGTGAGCGAGAAGCCCACCTACAGCGAGAGGAGCGTGAGCGAGAAGCCCACCAGCAGCGAGAGGAACGTGAGCGAGAAGCCCACCTGCAGCGAGAGGAGCGTGAGCGAGAAGCCCACCTACAGCGAGAGGAGCGTGAGCGAGAAGCCCACCTGCAGCGAGAGGAGCGTGAGCAAGAAGCCCACCTGCAGCGAGAGGAGCGTGAGCGAGAAGCCCACCTGCAGCGAGAGGAACGTGAGCGAGAAGCCCACCTGCAGCGAGAGGAGCGTGAGCGAGAAGCCCAAAAACAGCGAGAGGAGCGTGAGCGAGAAGCCCACCTGCAGCGAGAGGAACGTGAAGCTCGGCTGCAGCGAGAGGAGCGTGAGCGAGAAGCCCACCTGCAGCGAGAGGAGCGTGAGCGAGAAGCCCACCTGCAGCGAGAGGAACGTGAAGCTCGGCTGCAGCGAGAGGAGCGTGAGCGAGAAGCCCACCTGCAGCGAGAGGAGCGTGAGCGAGAAGCCCACCAGCAGCGAGAGGAACGTGAGCGAGAAGCCCACCTGCAGCGAGAGGAGCATGAGCGAGAAGCCCACCAGCAGCGAGAGGAACGTGAGCGAGAAGCCCACCTGCAGCGAGAGGAGCGTGAGCGAGAAGCCCACCTGCAGCGAGAGGAGCATGAGCGAGAAGCCCACCTGCAGCGAGAGGAGCGTGAGCGAGAAGCCCACCTGCAGCGAGAGGAGCGTGAGCGAGAAGCCCACCTGCAGCGAGAGGAACGTGAAGCTCGGCTGCAGCGAGAGGAGCGTGAGCGAGAAGCCCACCTGCAGCGAGAGGAGCGTGAGCGAGAAGCCCACCTGCAGCGAGAGGAACGTGAGCAAGAAGCCCACCTGCAGCGAGAGGAGCGTGAGCGAGAAGCCCACCTGCAGCGAGAGGAGCGTGAGCGAGAAGCCCACCTGCAGCGAGAGGAGCGTGAGCGAGAAGCCCACCTGCAGCGAGAGGAGCGTGAGCGAGAAGAGCACCTGCAGCGAGAGGAGCGTGAGCGAGAAGCCCACCTACAGCGAGAGGAGCGTGAGCGAGAAGCCCACCTGCAGCGAGAGGAACGTGAAGCTCGGCTGCAGCGAGAGGAGCGTGAGCGAGAAGCCCACCTGCAGCGAGAGGAGCGTGAGCGAGAAGCGCACCTTCAGCGAGAGGAGCGTGAGCGAGAAGCCCACCTGCAGCGAGAGGAGCGTGAGCGAGAAGAGCACCTGCAGCGAGAGGAGCGTGAGCGAGAAGCCCACCTGCAGCGAGAGGAGCGTGAGCGAGAAGCCCACCTGCAGCGAGAGGAGCGTGAGCGAGAAGAGCACCTGCAGCGAGAGGAGCGTGAGCGAGAAGCCCACCTACAGCGAGAGGAGCGTGAGCGAGAAGCCCACCTGCAGCGAGAGGAACGTGAGCGAGAAGCCCACCTGCAGCGAGAGGAGCGTGAGCGAGAAGCCCACCTGCAGCGAGAGGAGCGTGAGCGAGAAGAGCACCTGCAGCGAGAGGAGCGTGAGCGAGAAGCCCACCTACAGCGAGAGGAGCGTGAGCGAGAAGAGCACCTGCAGCGAGAGGAACGTGAGCGAGAAGCCCACCTACAGCGAGAGGAGCGTGAGCGAGAAGCCCACCTGCAGCGAGAGGAACGTGAGCGAGAAGCCCACCTGCAGCGAGAGGAGCGTGAGCGAGAAGCCCACCTACAGCGAGAGGAGCGTGAGCGAGAAGCCCACCTGCAGCGAGAGGAACGTGAAGCTCGTCTGCAGCGAGAAGAAGGAGAGAGACAACTGCGACTGGAAGAGATAAAGGCAAAGAAAGAAGTCGAATTGCGTCGCGTTGAGCATAGGCTGCCCTCACTACCTGCACGGCGGGATGACCTCAAGGTAAGGGAACGTCACTTACCTACGTTCGAACCACAAGAACTGAGGTGTTCATATGTTTGACCCCACTTTTATCCCTTATGTATCCCTCCTATGTTTTCACCTTTATTGTCTTATCACCTGACCCAATGCGGGTAAAAAATCAACCACATTGTAAAATTTCTTCACTTGAGAATGAACCATGGAGGTTCGAAACGTTGTGCAAATTGTATGAATAAGTGTAATACATTCTTTTTTTTTTTTTTTTTTTTTTTTTTTTTTTTTTTTTTTTTAGATATATACAAGAGTTGTTACATTCTTGTACAGTCACTAGTACGCATAGCGTTTCGGGCAGGTCCCTGGAATACGATCCCCTGCCGCGAAGAATCGTTTTTTCATCAAAGTACACATTTTACTGTTGCGTTAAACAGAGGCTAACAGAGGCTACAGTTAAGGAATTGCGCCCAGTAAATCCTCCCCGGCCAGGATACGAACCCATGACATAGCGCTCGCGGAACGCCAGGCGAGTGTCTTACCACTACACCACGGAGACTGCTTAAATAGTAAATAGTACTGCTTCTATAGTAATTCACCTCTTTTCTTCACCCGAAAATTACGAAAATGAGTTTTGGAGAACTCTTATTTCAGCTAAGCCCTAGCTGATGCTAAGAAAATAGTTAGAGGGATAGAAGCCCTAAATCAGAAGATAGTAAATACAGAATATGCGGTCATATTCAATAAGACATGTTTAAAAGAAAACCTGCTGCCAGTATACACCAATATATATATATATATATATATATATATATATATATATATATATATATATATATATTATATATATACACATATACATACATACATACATACATACATACATACATACATACATACATACATACATACATACATACATACATACATACTACATACATAAGGTACCCCCCATAAAGGATGCAAACCTACAAAAAGGTAAATAACCCCTGAGGGTACCTACTTATTGCTAGGTGAACGGATGCATTAGTTGAAAGCAAACGAGCCCAATCATTTCTGTCCCCTTGTCCCGCCCGAGGGAGGGTTCGAACCCAGAACTGCTGTCTGTGAGTCTGGAACGAACCCGACTGTCGACAGGTGTACGAGGACACACTTCTACAAGTGAGTGATCACACACACACACACACACACACACAACACACACACACACACACACACCACACACACACACACACAGGAGATAGACAGGAGGCACTGAACTACAGGCCAGTGTCCCTAACCTGCATACCATGCAAGCTGATGGAGAAGATTGTGCGAAGAAAGCTAATGGAGCACCTGGAGCGAAAGAACTTTGTAACACAGCACCAACATGGATTCAGGGATGGCAGGTCCTGCCTCACAGGGTTACTTGAATTCTATGACCAGACAACAAAAATAATGCAAGAAAGAGAAGGGTGGGCAGACTGCATATTTTTGGATTGTCAGAAAGCCTTTGATACAGTGCCACACAAGAGGCTAGTGAAAAAGCTGGAGATGCAGGCTGGAGTGAAAGGGAAGGTACTCCGTTGGATACAGGAGTACCTAAGCAACAGGAGACAAAGAGTCAGTGTGAGGGGTGAGGTCTCAGATTGGCGAGACGTTACGAGTGGAGTCCCGCAGGGGTCAGTCCTTGGACCTATACTGTTTCTGATATATGTAAAAGATCTCCCAGAGGGTATAGAATCGTTTCTCTCAATGTTTGCCGATGATGCAAAAATTATGAGGAGGATTGAAACTGAGGATGATAGTAGGAGGCTACAAGAAGACCTAGACAGACTGAGTGAATGGTCCAACAAATGGCTGTTGAAGTTCAACCCAAGTAAATGCAAAGTAATGAAACTAGGCAGTGGAAACAGGAGGCCAGACACAGGATACAGAATAGGAGATGAAGTACTTAATGAAACGGACAGAGAGAAAGATCTAGGAGTTGATATCACACCAAACCTGTCTCCTGAAGCCCACATAAAAAGGATAACATCTGCGGCATATGCGAGGCTGGCTAACATCAGAACAGCGTTCAGGAACCTGTGTAAGGAATCATTCAGAATCTTGTACACCACATATGTAAGACCAATCCTGGAGTATGCAGCCCCAGCATGGAGCCCGTATCTTGTCAAGCACAAGACGAAGCTGGAAAAAGTCCAAAGGTATGCCACTAGACTAGTCCCAGAACTAAGAGGCATGAGTTACGAGGAAAGGCTGCGGGAAATGCACCTTACGACACTGGAAGACAGAAGAGTAAAGGGAGATATGATCACAACCTACAAAATCCTCAGAGGAATCGACCGGGTAGACAAGGACAAACTATTCAACACTGGGGGACGCGAACAAGGGGACACAGGTGGAAACTGAGTACCCACATGAGCCACAGAGACGTTAGAAGGAACTTTTTCAGTGTCAGAGTAGTTAACGGATGGAATGCTTTAGGCAGTGATGTGGTGGAGGCTGACTCCATACACAGTTTCAAGTGTAGATATGATAGAGCCCTGTAGGCTCGGGAATCTGTACACCAGTTGATTGACAGTTGAGAGGCGGGACCAAAGAGCCAAAGCTCAACCCCGGCAAGAACAAATAGGTGAGTACAAATAGGTGAGTACACACACACACACACACACACACACACACACACACACACACACACACACACACACACACACACACACACACACACACACACACACACACACACACACACATACACACACACACACACACACACACACACACACACACACACACACACACACTCACTCCAGGTGTTTCTGAACCAATTAAACCCCAATTTACGGGGCAAAACTGTGCTCATCCACAATTCACTCTTCTTACGTAAAAATATATATCAGTTTCAGAAGGAAAATTGTTGACGTGGTGAAATTTGGGGTTTTAATATACTTATATAAAAAAATATATTCATAGTTGTTTCTTTTCCTTGTTGATGTTGTAAATGTACTTGTGCTTCACTATGTTGTTGTGGCTGGCAAACAAAAACACAAAATGCATTTTTATTCAGTTTTATGCACGTCCTGTGTCTTCTCCTAGTTGCATCGTTCACCGTTGATGACGGTTGGCACTGGTAGTCACCGTTGATGATATCTGGCACTGTAGAGACACAGTAGGAATTGTCAACTTTTAATGCTAAAAGCTGTACCGCGGGTCTTGTCACTCTCAATAATTTAGCTCTCAAAGTATACCTGTGTACTCACCTAATCACCTAATTGTACTCACCTAATTGTGCTTGCGGGGGTTGAGCTTTGGCTCTTTGGTCCCGCCTCTCAACTGTCAATCAACTGTGTGTGTGTGTGTGTGTGTGTGTGTGTGTGCGTGTGCGTGTGTGTGTGTTAAAAAAAATGTGTGTGTGTGTGTGTGTGTGTGTGTTTGTGTGTGTGTGTGTTTGTGTATTGATGTGTTCTTTTGTGTGTATATTGTTCTTTGTGCATGTTATATATGCGGGGGTTGAGCTCTTGTGTTATCTCTAAGACTCATGTGCTTATCTCTTAGAGTTGAGAAGCGCTTTCAGGACATATATTGTCTTAAGACGTAAAGTCAGCTCCCAACATGAGGATTCTCTAGCTCAGTGTTAGTCCTAATGTGTTTACACTATTCTAGTGAGTTGTTTGCATATGTGTACGAGTGGGCACATACATACGCACATACACCTGTTTGTAAAACGAGTATCT
>WNGS01028583.1:8316652-8330407 GCA_020271785.1 Procambarus virginalis | reverse complement strand
GAACAAAAAAAACAGCAGGAACAGCAGACAGCAGGAACACAGAACAGCAGGAACACGAACACGCAGGAACAACAAGAAAGCAGGACAACAAAAACATCAGGAACAACAAGAAACGCAGGAACAACAAGAACAGCACGGAACAACAAAGAGACATCAGGACATCAGAGAAACAGAACAAAGAACAGCAGGAACAACAAGAACAGCAGGAACAAAAGACAGTCAGGAAAAAAATCAGGAACAACAAAGAAACAGCAGGAACAACATAGAACAAGAGGACAACATAACAACATCAGAACATACAGTACAACATGGAACAACAGTAAGCAGAACACAGAAAACGAACAAGAACAACAAGCAATCAAAACAGCAGGAACACAAGAACAGCAGGAACAACAGCAACAACAAAACAGCATGGAAAACAAGAACAGCGGAACAACAGAACAGCAGGAACAACAAAAACTCAGGAACAACAAGAAAGCAGGAACAACAAGAACAGCATGGAACACAAACACAGGAACAACAAGACAGCGGCAACACAGGAACAGACAGACAACAAGAACGGCAGTGAACAAGAACAGCAGGAACAAAGTTTAGCAACGGAATAATAACAACCCCAAGAATAAGACCTCGTACACACTGCTATATAAGTCGCAAAATATTCACCCAAACTTGGGAATTCCAACTTTTGCTGGAGTTAACGCCTCGGCTGCGCGTATTTCTCAAGATCTTTTACCTTTAGGGACCATTTACGGGTATTAAAGGCGCGGCAGACACTCCCAGAGGTCAATGGTGGTGGGGTAAGTCTTTAGGACATGTGGTGAAGGTCACTTCTGGCTGACCGTCCTCCTGGTTAGATAGTACCTTTTTTGTAACTAGTCGGAACCCGGAACGATCGACTCCGGGATCGAACACCGAATCTCAGGACTACGATCCGAAGCGCTGTCTGCTGTTCTTGTTGTTCCTGCTGTTCCTGTTATCCCTGTACACTATATCTGCCTGTTAAGTTGATATCATTTCCCCGAGTACAATTTGACTCTGGCAATGTCCTCTCATTTTTTTGAGTTCATTGTAGTCTGTATGACAATACTATATACAATCTATATATGTATATATATATATATATATATATATATATATATATATATATATATATATATATATATATATATCTATATATATATCAGGTTTTTTTAAGTTTGCAGCAAAACCACTATCGCTCGTTTAATTATTTTTATATTCGTTATTATTATTATCAAAGCCGTCCTAAAAATTCAAGAGATCGATTATCAGTCAATTTAAAAACAAGAAGGAACAAAGCGAATAACAGAAAACGAAGGACCTAAAAAAATAAAATCTATAATTTTTTCTGTCAAATTCTCGATTTTTCAAAATCTTGTGTGATCTTAACACATATCTTATTTACCAGTAAGGATCACATCACTACACACCACAGACTAAATGGAGGACGAGTAGTGGGCAAACGATACCTTAAGTGGTAGATAAGCCACTTCAACTCTGATGACGAATTGAAGGGGAAGGGGGGTTGTTTATTTAAGAGGGGGCGATCCCGTCCTTCTCCTCACTTGGCGGGTGAGCCAAAGATCTTTCTCTATTTGTCCAAGCTTCCGATGGATCACCAACTTATGGGAGGAGTCGGTGGCTGCCAGGGTGATAGTTGGGTTGTGCTGACATGCGGGTGAGAGGATGTGAGGGTAATAAAGACATGTGAGGAGGGAGAGGGGTTACAAGAGTCATGTTAACATGGTGTAAAGAGCCATATTGTTACTTGCAAGATTTGCCAGGAATTTGCAGTTGAAAAGCAAAGCAATAGATAAATTTTGATTGTCTTGTGTTGGTAATATATATATATTACCAACACAACGCAATAAAAACAAAGGATTGTGTGAAAATATATATGTATATTACCTTGTAAGTAATGTGTGTGTGCGTGTGCTTTATTTTTGAGTGTGGGGGGGGGGGGTTGTTATGGGTTGCGTGCATGATGGGCGATTCGCGAGACGGTAGTGTGCGGGGGGGGGGGGAGGGGGAGGGGAGGGAAGAGAATCACGAATACAACAATAATAAAAAAAATTTTATTTTCATAAAAAAGAAAATTACAAACACGATACACATTGTATAATGCCACTAACGCACGGAGCGTATATATGCGTTTGAACGCATTTAAACATATATATATATATATATATATATATATATATATATATATGGAAGCCATAAGAGATATATATATATATACATATATCCTCCCCCCCATGTATATATATACATGGGAGCACGGCTGTATATTTGGTGTATATATATCCCATACTCCGGTGGCAACTTTATTACTTGCCATATGCCGTAATGGCGCCATATTTCCCGTCGAAGGCACCGGAAATTATATATATATATACCGATCCAGGTATGGTAATATGGCGGCCATGCTTTCTCTCTCTCTCACTCTGGCCTGTGGTCCACGCCTCTATAGTCTAAAACTTGTCCCCTGGTTCGAATATTATCAGGTCATTGTGGCGTGATGTATATTTACCTCCAACTTACCGTAAGGATGGTTTAGGTTAGCTTAGATAAGGGTTAGGTTAGGTTAGGTTAGGTTAGGTTAGGTTAGGCTAGGTTAGGTTAGGTTAGGTTAGGCTAGGTTAGGTTAGGTTAGGTTAGGTTAGGCTAGGCTAGGTTAGGTTAGGTTAGGCTAGGCTAGGCTAGGCTAGGTTAGGTTAGGTTAGGTTAGGTTAGGTTAGGTTAGTAAAAGAAACAAAAGATTAGTTCGGCCAATGTTCTTGACGGGAATAGAGCGAATTGGGGCGGCGCTGTTTGGCGCTGTTTAGAATGATGTGTGTGGCTTTATATGTGTTTATATACATATATGTTCGACTTTACCTGTGTGTCTCTCTACCTCCCCTTTGCCCACACGCTGCCTTCTTCACTCCCACAGGGAAGGAAGGAAGGAAGAAAGGAAGGAAGAGAGAAGGAGAGTTGTGTCTTCTTCACTTTCACAATTCTCGATCCTTCGGTCTCCCCCCCCATTGCACCCCTTCCTCCATACCCCCTTTGCCGTCCCCTCATCACCCCCTCAACCCATTCCATCGCCCCTTATCCCCATTCATTTGCCCCCCCCCCTCTACCTCATTTCCCTACCCCTCCCATGTATCCATTATGGCCGAGCCGTCATTATGTATATCATGGTCACTAATCCTTCCTCCCAAAATATGTATATATATAAACGGTACAACACCGAACGTGAAATTTAAGTGTTGTTCTCGGGCACATAAACGGGTTATGTAATAGACTCGAACTCCCGACAAGGTAGGCAAGGGAGGGGAAGAATTTTTTTTGGTGGTTCACAGGAGTATCTCGGGTGTGCCCAGAGGCAAGGTGACTGTACGTTGTTATAGGAACGAGACAATGGGGCGTGGAGAGAGAGAGAGAGAGAGAGAGAGAGAGAGGGACGCCTTTTGCCCCTTACCTCTGTTTTCCCTCATTCACTCTCATATTCCTCTCTCCTCCTTATTCCTCTTTCATTTAAATTCCTTCTGTTTTTTTTGTGTCATTTTCTTATCTTTTTCGATTTTTCCAATTCTTTTTTCTTCACATTTCTACTCACTGATTGTCTTTATGTTCTCCATTCTTTCTTCTCGCTCTCCCTATCTTATTTCACGTTCTCCTTTTCCCTCTGTTCCCTTCTTTTCATTTCCTTAATGTCTGCTTTTAAACTTGCAATCTAGTATTGGATTTAATTTTTCCACTCACTTTCCCTTTCACTTCCTTCCATTTCCCTCACCCTGTCCCCCCCTCACCCTGTCCCCCTCACCCTGTCCCCCTCACCCTGTCCCCTCACCATGTCCCCTCACCCTGTCCCCCCTCACCCTGTCCCCCTCACCCTGTCCCCCTCACCCTGTCCCCTCACCCTGTCCCCCTCACCCTGTCCCCCTCACCCTGTCCCCCTCACCCTGTCCCCCTCACCCTGTCCCCTCACCCTGTCCCCCCCTCACCCTGTCCCCTCACCCTGTCCCCCCCTCACCCTGTCCCCTCACCCTGTCCCCTCACCCTGTCCCCTCACCCTGTCCTCCCTCACCCTGTCCCCTCACCCTGTCCCCTCACCGTCGTAACACGGTCCTGACGGAGCTGCCATTGTTATGCTAAGGACAGTCTGTCGAAGCATTAAAGTTAAAAGATAACCATTGTAGCCCCTTGTAAGACCGTCGTAGAGGCAGGAAGGACAAGGAAGAGGAGGAGCAGTAGGAGGAGGAGATAGAGGAGAGAGAACATGGGAAGGGGGGAGGGCTAATGGAAGAGGAGAGGGGGCTAGGGGAAGGGAAGAGGTGCAGAGGAAAGAAAGAGAAGAATTTTCCTCTCTATCCCTCCTGTGAAAGACAGGAGAGGTACAGAATGCAAAAGAGTAAACACAAGCAAAATACAATAAAGAGGTATAGAAAACTGGAACCAAGAAGATAGGAGAAGAATAAGGAAGCAAGGAAGAGAGATAAAGAGATTAATTATGCTTGAAATTCCATAAGCTGCGGGCCAGCGCCTCCAGAATACAACATTAAAATAATGTCCGAGAGGGAAGGACGTGGAAGATGGGAGTGAGGACAAGAGAAAGAGATAAAATAAAGAAGATTGAGAGAGAGAGAGAGAGAGAAACAAGAGAGAAAGAGGTGGGTGGGTTCACCGTCAATAAGAAACATACATTAACCAAAGAAGCGCAGACTATGCGACACAGCCGGTCAGTGAAACAAAGAAATACTCAGACGCGCCACAGAACGTAGACGAGCAGAGATATAGTAACTTTCTGTGTAACTTACAGATGAATAATAAATAAGAAGACAAAGAAATAAGCAAAGAAACAAAAAGATCGACAAAATAGCATACAGGGTCAGGGAACGATCGAAAGAACAGGTAAACAAAGAAATTAATTAAAACAAATATTGAGAAAACTGACAAACGAACGAAGTCAAAAGCCAAAGAAATAAACCGACTGACAAAGAAACAAATATAAAAAACAGATAGACGAACAAATGTGGATAGAAACAGATGTAAAGAAAAAATAAAGAGAACAGGCAAAGAACCAGGCATTCAGACAAACAAATAAAGACAAGGAGACACTCAGGCAAGCAAATAAAGCAGGAGACACAGACACGCAAGAAAGTGCCGAGCAAAAAACCAGAGAGAGACAAGAGACAATGAACAACACAAACATAGAAGACATAGACGACAATGAACAAGACACAAGGGAACAGAGAATAATAATAATACAATATATGAAACTAGAAGAGACACTTTAGTTTTCCAGGAGGGAGAAGACGCAATAAAATGAAATGATGTAGAGGGGAGTGGAACAAGACCGTTGCTGGGCAGGAGGCATGGAGCTATCAGCAAGGAAGTGAGAGGCGGGACTAAAGAGCCGAAGCCCAACCCCCCTGCAGGCACAACTAGCTGCGTACAGGCAACTGCTCCATAACTAACCTCAACCTCGTGCTGAAGAACAGTATGAACCACGGTCATAACAAGGTGTTCAACAATCTGATCAGCAGCAGAGATAACGAGGTGATTAGACAAGGGGGGAACAGCCCCAAGACGTAATTGGCCCCTGTGCCAACTGCAGTCGCAAAGGGACAGACAGACAGACAGTTGTCAGTGAGACAGGAGAGGACATCGAGAGGAAACCCGTCGAAGCAATAATGATTTGAATTGACAGGATAAAATATTTTCACACGTTCTGAACTCTGTTAGATAAAGAGTCACATCTACATGTTATTCTACCAGCCATCACGGTAGGCTTTTATGCACAAAAGCCTTGCATAATAGTTTGCGTTAATCCATTGTACCTTTTGCAAAAAAAATGAAATACAAGAGTAAAAAAATATATAAATATTTTGAGGCTCATCGTTGGTCCATAAAAGCTATTGACAAGGGTCCTTCAGAATCAATTTTTATTTGAAAGTATTTGTCAACAAATGCCTTTTTATTATCCCAAATTAGACTGAAATTGAAAAAATCTATTTTACGAATTATTTAATGAATGGCTTATAAAATATTTATAAATTTATAAAATAGTCAACGTTTCGATAATATTGAAATTCAACAGAAAATGCGAAATAAAAAAAATCCACGCGAAAACGTTCATGAACAAGAAATATTTTTTTACAAAAGTCTGTCCTCTAACCGCAAATTTGGCGGGAGATCAACAATGCTTTGATTAACCCTGACGCCAGTTACTCGCCCTTTACGCCTGATGTAGACGCTTCGGGTGAACGCGCCCGCGATGGTCAAGGGGCCTCGCCTTCGACTGTTACATTCTGATTAGAATTTATCGTCAGCGGAGCAGAAGGCAAGATGAACCAAAGAGAGAGAGACGCGGTCAGGTGGGGTCTATTGTGGCAGAGGGCGGGAACCTTATGTTACACAACAGTATCGTACCTCGGGCGTCTCCAAATGGAGGTCTTCTAATGCCTTCTTCTCCTCCTCCTTCTTCATTGTCCTCTCCCTCAATTGTCCTCCTTGTCCCATCTATCTTTTCCTTTCCCCTGCTCCTCCCGCTGCGCTAATCTTTATCCTCCTCCTCCCCTTTGCGGTCATTATTCTATTTGTCATTCTGCTTGGTTCTCTTCCGTGCTTTCATTGCGGCCATTTTTCCTTGATTATCGTCATTCAGTCGCGGATATTGTCGTTTTTTTCAATTATTATTCCCCTCCCTCCTCCCCCACGTCTTGCTTGGCGATCGTCCGGCGAAGCTTTTGGTTGTGGGGGATCGTCCGGCGAACGTATAGACCCCAGGTCATGTTCCCGCTGTTCCCGACCCGTCGTTATATCTGGTGTTAACATCCCTCTGTATCTAGTTTCAGGTCAAGATACATTCTTGGCCCGAGACTTGGCTCCTGGGCTTGACTCTGGGGCTTCTTGACCGGAAGATTCTTGACCCTAAGCTTCTATTTCCTCTCAGCGATGCTCTTCCTCCATCCCAGGCTGTCAAATCTACCCACTCACAAATACGCAGCCTGTACTTTATGTATGAAGTCAGGGGCCCAGGAACTACAGCCCACCCTCATTAGAAAGAGAAAAGAACAATTACTCATATGTAAGAACACACACACACACACACAAATGTGTGTGTGTGTGTGTGTTACAAATGGGCAAAGTTTCTTTCACCCTGAATGCCACTGTTACCTAGCAGTAAATAGGTACCTGGGAGTTAGTCAGCTGTCACGGGCTGCTTCCTGGGGTGGTGTGTGGTGTGGAAAAAAAAGTAGTTAGTAAACAGTTGATTGACAGTTGAGAGGCGGGCCGAAAGAGCAAAGCTCACTCCCGCAAACACAACTAGGTGAATGCAACTAGGGAAATACACACACACAACACACACACACACACACACACCAACACACACCACACACACACACACACACACACACACACACACAATATCCTCGTTATAGAGCAGAAATAATTGAATTTAACAAGCATTAATAACAACGATATACTGACTCACACAAAGTACTGATGAGAAATCTTAAATGTTTCCTGCAATATTTCTTATCAGCTGTTAAGGAAGAACTATTCTGTGAAACGCATTACACACAAGTTAATAGTATATTATAAAAATACACACCTATGTATTCATGTATTTCGTTTAAAGATTTGAACTATGCCAATTTTTTAAGTATATATATATATTATCTCTGCCAAATCAAGAATGCTTAAAATTCCCTTTTTTTTCTCGAGTTTAAATTTTCATGGCAAATTGTGTAGACATTAGTCCACAAGAGTAGCTTGCTGTCTGCTGTCCAGACCACACACTAGAAGGTGAAGGGACGACGACGTTTCGGTCCGTCCTGGACCATTCTCAAGTCGATTGTGTCTTGCTGTCTGCTCTTGGGGTTGTCGGATGGTTATACCTGGATTGTACCTGAATGGGGTTCTAGGAGTTCTTGTTTTCCCAAGCCAGGCTCGGCTTGAGAGAGCTTGGTCCAACAGGCTGTTGCTTGGAGCGACCCGCAGGCCCGCATATCCCTCCACAGCCCGGTTAGCCCGGCACTTCCTGAAAAAAAAAAACTATCCAACCGGTTAGTCGGCCCAACCATCCCCGAAATGGTTCAGAGATGGTTGGGGCGATGGTTAGGGAGGATGGGGGGGGGGATAGTAAAGGATACCGAGGGAGCGGGGCATCATCAGGTGATAAAGTCATTAGTGATATATGGAAACCAGTGGCCACGCTCCGCCGTTCCGGCTGTTTAAGGAACGAGGCCAAGGAACGAGGCCAAGGAACCAGGCCACGGAACGAGGCTTCGGAACCAGGCCACGGAACGAGGCTTCGGAACCAGGCCACGGAACGAGGCTTCGGAACCAGGCCACGGAACGAGGCTTCGGAACCAGGCCACGGAACGAGGCTTCGGAACCAGGCCACGAAACGAGGCTTCGGAACCAGGCCACGGAACGAGGCTTCGGAACCAGGCCACGGAACGAGGCTTCGGAACCAGGCCACGGAACGAGGCCAAGGAACCAGGCCACGGAACGAGGCTTCGGAACTAGGCCACGGAACGAGGCTTCGGAACCAGGCCACGGAACGAGGCTTCGGAACCAGGCCACGGAACGAGGCTACGGAACCAGGCCACGGAACGAGGCTTCGGAACCAGGCCAAGGCCACATCGTCCGACACAAACATTTTCCTTACCAAATTACTTGCTGGACACTAAGGAACTACGGCAGACTACGGACACTACGGAACTAACCGCCAACGAGGCTACACCTCCACGAGCAGTCATCTACACCCACACACACTCTCCTACGCCCACGGAGTATGAATAGTCTCTGCGTGATTGCGATCAAAGAGTTGAAGCACAGAGAAGAGATTGATATCAGTAATTTATTTTAATAAGTGTCCGACAGAGGGGTTAGTGTGGGTGGACAGGGTGTTGTGTGGGAGTGTAGTGTGGGTGGACACGGGGTGTGGGAGTGTAGTGTGGGTGTCACTGGGTGTGTGGGAGTGTAGTGTGGGTGTCACGGGGTGTGGGAGTGTAGTGTGGTGGACACGGGGTGTGGGAGTGTAGTGTGGGTGTCACGGTGTGTGGGAGTGTAGTGTGGGTGTCACTGGGTGTGGGAGTGTAGTGTGGGTGTCACTGGGTGTGTGGGAGTGTAGTGTGGGTGTCACGGGGTGTGGGAGTGTAGTGTGGGTGTCACTGGGTGTGTGGGAGTGTAGTGTGGGTGTCACTGGGTGTGGGAGTGTAGTGTGGGTGTCACGGGGTGTGGGAGTGTAGTGTGGGTGTCACGGGGTGTGGGAGTGTAGTGTGGGTGTCATGGTGTGTGGGAGTGTAGTGTGGGTGTCACTGGGTGTGGAGTGTAGTGTGGGTGTCACTGGGTGTGGGAGTGTAGTGTGGGTGTCATGGTGTGTGGGAGTGTAGTGTGGTGTCACTGGGTGTGTGGGAGTGTAGTGTGGGTGTCACGGTGTGTGGGAGTGTAGTGTGGGTGGACACGGGGTGTGGGAGTGTAGTGTGGGTGTCACGGTGTGTGGGAGTGTAGTGTGGGTGGACACGGGGTGTGGGAGTGTAGTGTGGGTGGACACGGGTGTGGGAGTGTAGTGTGGGTGTCATGGTGTGTGGGAGTGTGGTGTGGGTGTCACTGGGTGTGTGGGAGTGTAGTGTGGGTGTCACGGTGTGTGGGAGTGTAGTGTGGGTGTCACGGTGTGTGGGAGTGTAGTGTGGGTGTCATGGTGTGTGGGAGTGTGGTGTGGGTGTCACGGTGTGTGGGAGTGTAGTGTGGGTGTCACTGGGTGTGGGAGTGTAGTGTGGGTGTCACGGTGTGTGGGAGTGTAGTGTGGGTGGACACGGGGTGTGGGAGTGTAGTGTGGGTGTCACTGGGTGTGGGAGTGTAGTGTGGGTGTCACGGGGTGTGGGAGTGTAGTGTGGGTGTCACTGGGTGTGGGAGTGTAGTGTGGGTGTCACTGGGTGTGGGAGTGTAGTGTGGGTGTCACTGGGTGTGTGGGAGTGTAGTGTGGGTGGACACGGGGTGTGGGAGTGTAGTGTGGGTGTCACTGGGTGTGGGAGTGTAGTGTGGGTGTCACTGGGTGTGTGGGAGTGTAGTGTGGGTGTCACTGGGTGTGGGAGTGTAGTGTGGGTGGACACGGGGTGTGGGAGTGTAGTGTGGGTGTCACTGGGTGTGTGGGAGTGTAGTGTGGGTGTCACTGGGTGTGGGAGTGTAGTGTGGGTGTCACTGGGTGTGGGAGTGTAGTGTGGGTGGACACGGTGTGTGGGAGTGTAGTGTGGGTGGACACGGTGTGTGGGAGTGTAGTGTGGGTGTCACGGTGTGTGGGAGCGTAGTGTGGGTGTCACGGTGTGTGGGAGTGTAGTGTGGGTGTCATGGTGTGTGGGAGTGTGGTGTGGGTGTCACGGTGTGTGGGAGTGTAGTGTGGGTGGACACGGTGTGTGGGAGTGTAGTGTGGGTGTCACGGTGTGTGGGAGTGTAGTGTGGGTGGACACGGTGTGTGGGAGTGTAGTGTGGGTGTCACTGGGTGTGTGGGAGGTCTTGTAGCAGTGGTGGGTTTTGGAACAAAACTATAGTGCTGCTGCTTAACTTTTGAGATATTTTCTCATCTTTCTGTAAACTCGTTCCGTCTCATTTCCCCTTGTATCTGTTCTTCCTCATCCAGTTCCTCTCCTTAATGCACCTTTATATCAATCTCATCATCCTTATTCCTGCTGTTCTCTTTTTTTTCCTATTTACTTTGCACTCTATTATTATTCACTATTTTTCTACTTTACTAATCAATCTTATTTCTCCTTCCTTCACTTCTGAATTATCTTTCCTTTTTTCTTTTTTCTTTCTATCTTTCTTTTCTATTTTTTTTCTAATCTTTCTACTATTTTTCCGTTTCTCGTTCTTTCTCATGTTTTTATTTTCACTTTTAACTGTCTTTCCTCCTCCTCCTCCTCCTCCCTAGTGTCCAAGTTACTCACAACAAAGTTTGCTTTCAGAATTGGAGGTTGGAGTTAAGTTTGCCTCCAGTCTCCTTAAGTGCCCTTCTGGGGTAACGCTCCCATTGGTCCATCCTGCTCACCATTCTAAGTTACTTTACGTTCCTCAGTAACTTTGATGCCCTTGACCTGATAGCTGTTGGCCCACTACCTCTTTTAAAGTTACTCTGCGCGTAACTTTACTAACTTTGGATACGTAACTTTTAATGTCGTTAACATGGTCTCTCTCAAGTTAGAGGGTGAGAGATATTAGGATACAATTGGAAAGTATTAACAGGTTCCACTAATGCTACTAATCAAGGAGTTTCTTACGTGAGCAAAATGGGTTATCTTGAGGTTATCTTGAGATGATTTCGGGGCTTCTTAGTGTCCCCGCGGCCCGGTCCTCGACCAGGCCTCCACCCCCAGGAAGCAGCCCGTGACAGCTGATTAACACCCAGGTACCTATTTTACTGCTAGGTAACAGGGGCATAGGGTGAAAGAAACTCTGCCCATTGTTTCTCGCCGGCGCCTGGGATCGAACCCAGGACCACAGGATCACAAGTCCAGTGTGCTGTCCGCTCGGCCGACCGGCTCCCAATAAGAGGGTAGTAAAGGGTAAAAATACCTCCCCCCCCCTCCCCCCTTTTGACAATTACAGGTGTAATGGGTACAGTAAGAGTAGGCCATCCTCTGTAACAACTAATTAACCATTTTATCATGTTCTATTGTATTTTATTTTTTTAATTGTTACACATAAAGATGACGATCTGAGAGCATCGTTGACTTCCTTTATCCGTCAACAATTATAAATTTTAAAATTTTAATTTAATTTTAAAATAAATAAATTTTCAGGTACAATTATGTTGATTCATTTTCTTCAATTATAATGTGGTCTTAAATTTGTTTTTCTCTTGTCTATTTACGCAATTATAAGACGTTTTGGGACAATTTTACGCACCGAAAAAAGTGTTCGGTTAATGCAGCCGCCAAACCAATTTTGTTTATGAATGTTAGTCTTATCGCAAAAAATCGATTCTCATGCTAGGCTCGTTAAAGCGGCGGCTGGCACCCTCTTAGATGAATTGATCAACTTTGACCTACTGTGTAATATAAATAGTTTTTTTTCCCTCATTAAAATAACATTATTTTTATATTTGGAGTGTTGTTGTGTTGTTACGTGTAGGTAAGGTTGGGTGTTTAGGTTCTGTTGGGAATTATTGGAGTTTGAAGTACGTGGGGGTGAAGTATTTTCGAACAGAGGTCGAAGCACAGTTCGAGAAATGTTCGAACGTCATCAGTTGTGAGTTGCAGCCCGTCCTGATTAACAAAGGCCAAATGGCCATTAGGCCAGTCACCAACCCCGCCCCCCCCCCCCCCCCGCCTAGTTTATGAATATGCAAACTCTTTACACACGACAGGGAGCCGGTCGGCCGAGCGGACAGCACACTGGACTTGTGATCCTGTGGTCCTGGGTTCGATCCCAGGACCCGGCGAGAAACAATGGGCAGAGTTTCTTTCACCCTATGCCCCCTGTTACCTTGCAGTAAATAGGTACCTGGGTGTTAGTCAGCTGTCACGAGCTGCTTCCTGGGGGTGGAGGCCTGGTCGAGGACCGGGCCGCGGGGACACTAAAAAGCCCCGAAATCATCTCAAGATAACCTCAAGATAACGACTCACAACTGTTCGAACACTGCTTCGCTGACGACCTCTGTTCGAATCGCAAAAATCTGTAAATGCTTCACCCACGTACTGTCAAAAGCAAATAATCGCCAACAGAACCTAAACTCTAACACTATATATGTTAATATTCTCTTGTCGATTTCAGACCAAATGGCCTGAAATAATTTGAGTTTTGCAATACCGTTCACACCAAGACATTGCAAGATCTTCCCGTGCTCTACCCAAAGTTTACTAATTAAAATTAGTAAAGTAAGTTAAATGCTCGTAACTAAACTCTCATGTCGCTTCTCTCCCAATTCCATACATAACTAAACACCTTGTTAGATGGGGAATATTCCATGAACTCATAACTAGTTCTTGACCTATTTTCCGTAGTCCACTCTGCTATGTATACCTACTGTGAGTTAAAATAAATCGTTAATATACACCATTTTTAATTTATAAGGAGTATAAATATTGTGTTTGGTTACGCAGAGCGTTAAAATTATACTTTACAACCCGACCTCCCAATAGAACGTCGACGTATACTCTTACCTAAGAGTATACTCGTATAGAGTATACGATAAGGCACTACGGGCTCACCATAGCCCGTGCTACTTGGAACTTTGTTCCAAGTAGCGAATCTTTAACAACAACAAACATCTATACGAGTATAGAGGAGAGTAAGTTCCTCTCTCAAGCCCCAGAAATACAGAAATCATGGATCGAATATGTCAAACAAACTACCGGCCAAAACAGCCAGTTTAACCATGCAAAATACGTGATTTCATTGCTAATGGCACAGAATTGTATTCAATAAAAGTAGGGAATCCCCCCCCCCGTGTTTGCTATACAAAACAGTTTAGAAAAAACAAAATACAGTTTTAGCTTTCAGACTTCAAAGTGAACTTTAACAGTGAGGTGTATAAAAAATAATATATACCAAATAATAATAATAATTAATTAACATTTTAACCGTAGACAATTACAGCCAATGTTTTGTTAATATATTTACATGTTCCCTCGGGATACAGTTTGGGAGA
This sequence comes from Procambarus virginalis, assembly GCA_020271785.1. NCBI lineage: Eukaryota > Metazoa > Arthropoda > Malacostraca > Decapoda > Cambaridae > Procambarus > Procambarus virginalis. The sequence continues at coordinate 8,316,744 of WNGS01028583.1, read as the reverse complement.
GGTAAAACATTTCAGAATACAGCTGTATTTATGTATCCGTTAATGCCATAAGGAGGAGGACGAGAAATAGGAGGAAGGAATTAGAGCAGAAT
>WNGS01028583.1:8236426-8248584 GCA_020271785.1 Procambarus virginalis | reverse complement strand
AACACTGCATATTCTAGCTTTGCCTACATCCTGAACAATTTCTTTAGTATATCCCACATCCATGTATTTAAAAGCAATTCTGAAGTTAGAAAGCATAGCATAGGCTCCTTGCACAATATTCTTATATGTGTCTTCAGGTGATAGTGTTTCTATCTAGAACCCCCCTAGATCTCTTTTCTTTATCAGAATTCTTTAAAAGATTTCTCACATATATATAGGTTGTGTGGGTCTATGTTCTCCTATTCCACATTCCATAACATGACATTTATTAACATTAAATTCCATTTGCACAGTGGTGCTCCATATACTTATTTTATCTAGGTCTTCTTGAAGGGCATGACAATCATCTAAATTTCTTACCTTCCTATTATCTTAGCATCATCAGCAAACAAACATGTTCATATAATTTGTATACCAACTGGTAGATCATTTATGTAGACAATAAACATCACTGGTGCCAATGTGTACAACAAACTCGAGCACGAAGGCAAACTTCGAGTAACGAATTGAATTTTGTTGAAGAAATTGAGCTCGAGAACCAAAAAATTTTAAAAACCCGAGGTTCCACTTTATTGTTTAAAATTAAATAAGATAAAATGAAGCATAGCATGTTGTTGATTTTTTATTTCTGATCTTAAATTTTTCTCACAGGTATCTTCATAGTGGGAGCCAAGCGTACACCATTTGGCACCTTTGGTGGGAAACTGAGTAAACATACACCAACAGATTTGCAAGATAATAGCAGCTAAGGCAGCTCTTAACTGCTGCTAATGTTAAACCAGAACTCATTGACTCTGTTGTTATTGGTAATGTCATAGGGGTAAGTTTAGTGTTGCTGTAATGTGAACTAAAATAGTACGTACCAAAATTTAATAATTTTGTGGATTTATAAGACACACGGCCTTGTGCACATTGTTGTTGCACGGTTGGAACACCACATTGGCAAATGACCTTATTGTTGATAACATGCCACTAAGGAGGACTTCAAGCCCAACAGGATACAACACACATGAGCTGACTGTAGTGGAGGGACAGGGGGGGGGGTGGCTGAAGAATGGAAGGTGACATCAGTGAAGAGGTGATTGATGGTGATGCTATATTTGTGAATGGGGTTAAAGACTTTAAAAAGAAAACTTTGATTTATTCAGTATTAGTTTAGTTATTGTATGCATGCTAAATTGCAGTTTACACCTTATATAACACGATAGATAGATTACTGGAATATGACATTTTATAAACTGATAAACTGAATATCATATGAGGAAATTAAGTTAGGCTGTATTCCCAGATAAGTTATACAAGTGTTTACAGTACTGTACCATTACTCCAAACTAACTACACTTGCCTCCCTCAGCCCTGTTGCCACTTTTACATTTAGCTTGTACAGGTGTACCCTTGGTTTACGAATTGTAATCCATGTCCTGGAGACGGTTCATAAACCCGAAAGTTCGTAAAACTTATACGAAATATAAAGCGAATTTCCCCACAAGAAATATGTAATGGGAAATGAATTAATCATTCCTGACTACCCCAAATATTAACTTTCCAAAGTAAATTTTATGCCAAATTCACTCAAATTTTCACTACAGATAGTACTTTAATGATGACTCCTGTTGGCGTATGGAGGAGAGGTTTTTTAGCGTTTGGAAGGAGAGTCCCCTTCCCTTGTAATATCAGGCAGTGATGACTTCTCTGGGGGTACACACTCTGGCATGTTTTGCCCTGCTACCACTAGGACCCATGTCTTGTAGCTCATTGGCTAGTTGTCTTACTAAGAATCTGTCTAAGACACTTGTTTTTCCCTTACGATTTTAACACTTGTCTGTAGTAACGACATCGCATGGTCAGTTTAAAATGTCCAATGACAATGGCCTGCTTTGCTGACAGCTTTATCTGGATGAGTAATTTCAACAATACTTCTTCCCATACTTCACACATTTTCTTAATGATGGAAGGGACAATCCTCTACTGTCTCTATTCACAACTATTTTCTAGATTGAACCTTACCGCTGACCTTCTTGGGACTCATGGCAAGATATATAATAATTTGTATGTTCAAATACCCAAAAACCCGAAAAAAAAATGAAATCTTTACAAAGAATTCAGGCTCGATTGTCACTAGGCGGGAGCCACTGGTAAACTGAGGCGCGATTTCCTGTGCCACCCATGCCATGGTCGGCCCATACGCGTATCAACAACTCGTTTCCCAATGGCCAAGTTCGTAACCCGATTTGAATTTTCCGAAAAATTTGGGCTCATAACCCGAAAAGTTTGTACAGAGGGCCATTCGCAGCCGAGGTGTCACTGTATTTGTATGGTCAGCACAGTAACTGGACCAGGCAGTGTGAAGTAGTCATTGCACGAATTCCCCTTGGCTATAGACACACTGGCAGGTTTAGTGAGGCGAGCCACTACCAGAATATTCAGATGTGTAAACTGTGATAAACCGTTGTGATTGGGTGAAATGAGCATTCACTAGAACATATATTTGTTTGAATGTGAAACCGGTAAAAGATTTTAGACCTCCTGGACTATTGTACCACCAACTGTGAACTCTTTCATTGAATCTGGTGTTACTGATGGACATCCTAACAATTTATCCAAAATTTGCTTGTCCATTTTAAAGAATGAAGAACAATTTATATTATTAATTTTAAGCTGCATCTCTAAAGAATCCATCCCTGCCCTTGTGTGGCAGTGCACAATAGAAAGTTTTTTTTTACTCTCTCTTGAACTAAATGACGTGAGACCCAAAGCTTCTGAAGACCTGCAGCCAATGGAGAAGAATGGGAAATGAGCATTTAGCAATTGGCATTAGAGACAAAGGTATGGTTAACCGAATTACTACAGGTATATGGAAACTCAAGCAGTGCCTTCCTTTCCTGAAGTAAGGCACATTGGTCAAGACAGGAGGGCCTTAGGCTTCTCAGTATGAAAGAACCATCCAGGAATTTGCAGAATTCAAAACTGAGACCACCCAGACAACTGCATATGAATCTAAGGTTTCATAAATTTGCTTAATGAGAAGCACCCCTAATAATGACGTTTGTTGCAAACGTGAAGTAAAGCCAGTCCTGAGCTAACAAGAAGAATATGCAGGGAACATAAAGGTGAATTGTAGGAGTAAGATTCCCATCTGAAAACTCATAAAGCTACAGGTGCTGAACATACTAGCTTATATTTATAAAATAGTGCATTGCCAAATTTATATTTATGTAACAAAGTCAAATTACTGTATCTCATAAAATTGTGCATTAAAGTTTTTTTTAGTAGAAACAAAGGTATCAGCTTAGGGGTCTATGTTCATTCTGCACCATGTAGAGTTGTTAAAGGGACCATGGCGCTTTTTCTTTATCACCGAACACCAACAAGAAGCATAACAGGTCATGACTTTCACTGTCCTCAACTACTATACGATAACAAACCTGTTGGACAAAGTGAGTTCTAAATCATCTTTAACATAATTGTGTCAAGCAAATGACAATATAAGGTGGGAGAAGCTCATTACAAACACTAGGTGTGCATGTTCTTATAGAAGTTGTCATAGGACCACAGAAGAACTAAAACTTCCAAGAGCAACCACTAATGAGCATCACGGGCTATATACAGATCATAAAATACAGGGACACAGACTTGTGTACCTCACATATGAAAGCATGTAAATTATGTTTGAGCCCCTTGCACACCAGAAAATTATTTCATAGGATGAAACAAGTTTGCTAAATTAGAATCTGGTACCTGTCTGCCAAGACAGTCAGGAAGAATGTGGTGTGGCTTGTCGAGGGAAAATCTGTGGTGTATATGTTGCAGCCATCTGGTGGTAGCCAAGGATCGGTGGTTAGGCTAGAGCACTACTTTGCAGTCTCATGTGATGCCAAAGATAAAAGGGTCTAGGAGTTTGTTTTTAAATGCACTTTCTAGAGGTCATTCCTGCTGGTAGGTATTCTCTAGTGGTCCCTAGTACCAGGTCAGAGAACTTTTGAGATGTTCTGTGACAAATTCTCGCTCAATCAACAGATTACAGAACCAACTAGGAACGAAAACACGCTAGACTTGATATTCACAAACAATGATGAACTAATCAGAGACATCACAATCTCAGATACTTCATACTCAGACCATAAGCTCATTGAAGTACGAACTAGCATAAATAACGGTACTAGGTCTAAGAGACCCAACAAGCGAGAAGGAATATTCAATCAATTCAATTTCAACAATAAGAGGATCGACTGGGAAAAAATAAATGTAGACCTTGCAACCATTCAATGGGAGACGGTCTTAAGCGACAAAACTCCCACACAGGGAATAGCTCAACTGACAGCTGAAGCTTACAAGGTCTGCTTGAGACAGTGCCTTGAGGCGGGAGAGGGGCAGAAAGAGGACCACTCTAGAAAGAGAACGCAGACGACTGTACAGGAGAAGGAAAAAATAACGGAAATGCTTCGGCAGACACACTATCACAAGCAAGGAAAATAAGCCTAAGCAGGGATCGATCGAAGAAATAGAACAAACGTTGAAGCGATCATATGAGTCTGAGGAAATGGAATTGGAACAGAAGCTATACAAGAGATAAGGAAAAATCCTAAATATTTTTCACATACGCAAAATCAAAATCCAAAACCTCGACCGTATTGGACCGTTAATTACAAATGAAGTACGTACACAGAGGACAACAAAGAGATTAGTGAAATTCTAAGAAGCAGTATGAGCTATGTTTAGCACACCAATAAACAACATGAAAGTTGATGACCCAGACAGCTTCTTTATGAATGACATTCAAGCTGCAGATAATATAACGGATATTACCACAAACTCGGAAGACTTTGAAAGAGAAATTGACAATATGCCTATGCACTCAGCTCCGGGCCTGACTCATGGAATTCAATATTCATAAAGAATGTAAAGTACCAGTAGCGAGAGCACTCAGCGTAATATGGAGAAAGAGCCTGGATACAGGGGAGATACCAGCAGCACTTAAATCTGCAGATATAGCTCCGTTGCACAAGGGGGGGAGTAAAGCCTTGGCAAAAAATTATAGGCCAGTTGCACTAACATCACACATAATAAAAGTGTTTGAAAGAGTGATTAGGAATCAAATTTCTAGTTTTATGGAAAACAATGAATTGCACAACCAGGACAACATGGATTTAGAGCGGGAAGATCCTGTCTGTCACAGTTACTCAACCACTATGACAAAATCACAGAAGCCCTAGAAGAAAGCAAAATGCAGATGTTGTATACACAGACTTTGCAAAGGCGTTCGACAAATGTGACCATGGGGTGATAGCTCACAAATGAGGTCAATGGGAATAACTGGAAAAGTAGGACGCTGGATACTCAATTTCCTGTCGAACAGAACACAAAGAGTAACAGTCAATCAGATAAAATCGAGTCCAAGCGATGTTAAAAGCTCTGTACCTCAAGGTACAGTCCTTGCACCGCTACTGTTCCTTATTCTCATATCTGATATAGACAAAAATACACGTCACAGCTTCGTGTCATCCTTTGCAGATGACACAAAAATCAGCATGAAAATTACCTCTGCTGAAGACATTGAAAACTACAAGCAGATGTCAACAAAGTTTTCGATTGGGCAGCAGAAAATAACATGATGTAACAGTGAAATTTCAGGTACTCAGGTACGGCAAAAATGAGGATCTGAAACATAATACAGGGTACAAAACACAATCAATCTTCCCATAGTAGAAAAACAGCATGTCAAGGATTTGGGAATAATGATGTCCGACGATCTAACGTTTAGGGAGCATAACCAAGCAAATATTGCGTCAGCCAGAAAAATGATCGGATGGATTACGAGAACTTTCAAATCCAGGGATCCCATCACAATGGTTGTACTCTTCAAGTCACTTGTGTTGTCCCGTCTCGAGTACTGCTCAGTACTCACTTCCCCCTTCAGAGCAGGAGAGATTGCTGAAATAGAGGGAATACAGAGAACATATACGGCACGCATAGACGAGATAAAACACCTAAATTATTGGGATCGTCTCAAAGCTCTCCAAATGTACTCTCTAGAAAGGAGACGAGAGAGATACCAAATAATATACACATGGAAAATACTGGAGGGCCAGGTCCCAAATCTGCACAGTAAAATAACAACGTACTGGAGTGAACGATATGGAAGAAAGTGCAAGATTGATCCAGTGAAGGGCAGAGGTGCCATAGGCACAATCAGAGAGCACTGTATAAACATCAGAGGTCCGCGGTTGTTCAACATCCTCCCAGCGACTATAAGAAATATTGCCGGAACAACCATGGACATCTTCAAGAGAAAACTGGACTGTTTTCTAAGAGAAGTTCCGGACCAGCCGGGCTGTGGTGGGTATGCGGGCCTGCGGGCCGCTCCAAGCAACAGCCTGGTGGACCAAGCTCTCACAAGTCGAGCCTGGCCTCGGGCCGGGCTTGGGGAGTAGAAGAACTCCCAGAACCCCATCAACCAGGTATCAACCACTGACTGCAGAAACTTTGAAACGTTCCTTGTGATGTCGGTATCAAAATGTTGCTTTGCCTGCTTGATTGCATGGAGAACAGAGCCACTGAAGAATATAGGTGCCATGAGCACAATCGGAGAACACTGTATGAACATCAGAGATCCACAGTTGTTCAATATCCTCCCAACAAGTATAAGAATTATTGTCAGAACAAACGTGGACTTCTTTGAGAAAGAACTGGACAGTTTTCTGCAAGAAGTGCTGAATCAATGGGCTGTTGTGGATATGTGGGCCAGCGAACCATCTCGAGCAATAGCCTGTTGCACGAAGCTCTCACAAGTCAAACCTGGTCCTAGGCCAGGCTTGGAGAATAGAATAACTTCCAAAACCTCCTTCAAGTACAATTCAGGCAGGTATGGTATGTTACAGTTCCTACTGCACCAATGGAATCTTACTTTAGGCAAATGAAAGAGAGCTCGGAAACCTAGTTTTGCTGGATTTATATGTCATTTCCTCTTGAGGTGCACATGGAGGGAGTGAAGTGTGGGAGATAGATAAAATTGATTAGATATTTTTAGCTTCGTTATATACAGTACTAAGTTCAAGGTCTTCTGATAACTATTTCATGCAAGATGATTTTCATTACTCTTTCAGAAACCTGTAACTACAAGGCACAGCATTTGATTATTACCATGTTTTGTTTTTGCAGTGTGCGCACTCTGATACCATATATATCTCTCGTCACGTTGGTCTACGGTGTGGGGTACCAATTGCCACTCCTGCTCTTACTGTCAATAGACTCTGCGGCTCTGGCTTTCAATCTGTGATTAATGGAGCGCATGTAAGTTTATGAACTGTTTAGTGATTTATATCTTGAAAATTGTCAGTTTAGTGATCTATATCTAGGAAACTGTCAGTGTTTAGTGATAAAGAATTTATAATAATGCTTAATGTCCATTTTTCTGCTTTCTTTAGCTATTGCTACCATAATTAAGAATACACTTTGAAGCTAAACTGAAATGCAAGAATAGGTAGTTTTGGAAATACAGTATCAATTTTAAGTTTTATTTGTATTAATTGCTCCTTGTAAATGTTTGATTCTACGATCCGAATGAGTATTTTTTGCTTACAATTACATAATGAACTTCTGCACCATTTTGTGGTGTAAATGTTTTGGATCCATTTATTATTTGGAGGATGAATTTTTATTGTCTGTGTCTGATTGAATTTACATATTTATTCAGTTGACTCTCTTGCCATACAGGATATCCTGATGGGAGACAGCAAGATTGTGCTGACGGGGGGCACTGACAGCATGACCTTGGCTCCTTATGCTGTCCGTAACATTCGCTTTGGCACTCGACTGGGGGCTGATCTTTCCATGGAGGTCTGTGCCATACTGTTGTGTTCCTTATCCTGTTCCATCATTTCCCTACTCTTTTTTTAAAAGAAGGTAGAAGAATTGTTATTATTTGTATACTAAAATTGTATTAATTTTATTACATAATTTGTTAGGCAGTCCATGTTTTAGAGGTGTAGCAAATCCATTATTTAGACTGGTTCCAATATGTACTGTCTTATTACCCAGTACCAATACTTCAGTGTCGTAAAAGACTGATACAGTAATTCAGTACTGATACTGATACTTGATATTTATTTTAGATGTTAGAACTTAAGACATAATGCTTCTCATGATCATGGTGTTTGTTAACAATGACATAGTAAACTAGTTACACACTATTTATAATAGTAATCATATCACAAATATTCCTACAGAGTTTACTGTCAAACTGAGATAAATGGACTCCCAAGCAATTATTACTGATTAAAGTACAGAACTCCATTGTTTTCATAGCTACTCAGTTTTGGAATAGGGCAAAATGCCTTACATTCCCACTATGTTGAGTTTGAAGCTTTGAATAAAACCATGAATGTGCTTTAGAAGAATTGGAAATCTCCCTAAAGAAGACAAAATATGTTTTAATGTTTAATCACCCAGGACACACTTTTGATTTTAACAGTATTGCTCCCCGGGCATGTGCTCTGCATGTATGCACGAAGTAGGCCTGATGGTACGGGCGAGTGCTCGGCGACACTAAATGTGTATACTCGTTTCAGTTTTCTCGCCTTAATAAGCGTGCTACGTTGCTCGTTTTGGTATCATTGTGTTCACAATAGAATTCCCTACAGGTGTATATGCATATATGGTCCAAAAGCCAAGCTTGACTCCCCACAGCAAATCCTAAAGTAGGGAAAAGTTACCCGTGAGCGCACAAAATCAGTAAAATGTGTATACTCGTTTCGGTTTTCTCACCTTAATTCTCGTGCTGCATCGTTTGTTTTGATATTTAATGTGTTCGCAATTAAATTCCCTGAAGGTGTATATGCATATATTGTCCAAAAGCGCAGCATGACTCCCTTGGCAAAGCCTAAAGTTACCTGTGAACGAGAACCAATTATCACACCTGCAACCTAATGTGTACAGTATACTCGTTCAGTTTGATAGCATCAATTTTCGTGTTACGTCGCTCGTTTTGGTATCAAATTGTTCGCAATATAAAGGCGCGTATTTTAAAACTAGTCCCATAATAATAGAGCAATAACTAGAATTTTAACATATATTTTAATTTTGGACACTCGTCACAAAATTATTTATATCTTTCCAGTGTTCTGACATAAAATTTCGTGTTACATCTTTAATTTTAGTATCAAAATACCCTGTATTTGCAATGTAAAGGTGTGCATTTTAAAACTAGTCCCATAATAATAGCACAATAAATAGAATTTTAACAAATATTTTAAAATTTTGACCAAAAATGTATTTATAATCTTTCAAGAGTTCTGATATAAAGTTTTGTGTTACATCTTTCATGTTGATATCAAATTGTGTGCACTCTAAAGGCGCTCATTTTGAAACTATGCCGAAGTTGATTGGATGGAAAATGAATTTATACAAATATTTTTTGTATTGGATGCGAGCAGCGTCCAAAGCTAGGACACAGGAGAAAAAAAGTGGACACAAGGGGTGTCCAAAGAGAGCGATAGTGTTAACAGACAGCTACGGTGTCAACTATGAATCTATCTGATTCATTTGATAGTAGATTTTTTTAAATTTTGGTTATTAGTGCACCTCTGCTGACCAGTCGTATCACTCCAGTGTTGCCACAACAAACTGATACTCTACAGACTTGCATGTTCCTGAGACAGTTTATTCAGGGCACACTAAAGAGGTGTGAGCTAACTGTATGACAGCAGGCCTGAGGGCAAGCCGAGACAAAATTATGACCCTTAAATAGTGTAAATAATGTATTAAAAGTTTTGTGTTATTTTCTGACTCCTAGATGGGTTGTTTATATAATTAATCAACTTAACCTCAATGGTCACACTGTCCTAGAAAATTTAAATGCTAGGACGTTATTGAAAGGGTTATTGGTTTGTGTTCAAATCGATAAAATAATTTGTTATGAATGTAGCTTTGAATAGTAGAGTTTATACATTTGATGATATAAAGTATTATATTAAATGTTTAACAAATATTTTGGCTTTGAACTTGAATTTGCATGAGCTAGGATTGATGGACATAGATAATACAGTATGTACTGGATCTTCAAAGATATATAATTTTAGTTTTCTTACAGGATACTCTTTGGACGTCTCTGACAGATGCCCATTGCAAGACTCCCATGGGTGTGACGGCTGAAAACCTAGCCGAAAAATACAACATTACTCGTCAAGATGCCGATGAATTTGCTCTCAAGAGCCAGTTGAATTGGAAGAATGGTAGGTCGTTAGTTTAAGAAACATGAAGTATATATAGTACAGTATTCTGATTAATTTGTCAGCAAAGCTATTGTAGAATGATAAAAATTCAGGGACTATTTTATAATGTTTCTTTTTTTTGTATCTAGGTCAGGATAATGGTCACTTTGATGCAGAAATGGCACCAATCTTTAAAGACGAAGAAGGGCCCTGAAAACATGACATTCGATGAGCACCCAAAGCCCAGACAACCGCTGAGGGTCTGGCTAAACTGCCATCTGTGTTCAAGAAGAACGGAACCGTGACTGCAGGGACTGCATCAGTAAGTTGTTACTAAATGGTATTTGAGTTGTTTTTCTATTTAGTAGTGTAAGATTATATTTAATTTTTAAAGCATTAATTGATGCCTAAATGTGTGTGTTTTATTATTTTGTGTGAAAGATAAGTTGGTAGTTATCAACCTTTCCTGTAAGTACTGTATTTGTTTACATGCCAAATTATCAGGCTAGCTAGTGTTGTAGCCATGTGTTAGTTGTGTGTGGGGTAAAGGTTAGTAGTGTTGTAGCCATGTGTTAGTTGTGTGTGCGGGTAAAAGCTAGCTAGTGTTGTGCCATGTGTCAGTTGTGTGTGGGGGGTAAAGAGCTAGCTAGTGTTGTAGCCATGTTTGTTGTGTGTGGGGGTAAAGGTTAGCTAGTGTTGTAGCCATGTGTCAGTTGTGTGTGGGTAAAGGGTTGCTATGTTAGCCATGTGTCAGTTGTGTGTGTGGAGTAAAGGTAGCTAATGTTTCAGCCATGTGTCAGTTGTGTGTGGGGTAAAGGTTAGCTAATATTGCAGCCATGTGTCAGTTGTGTGTGTGGTAAAGGTTAGCTAGTGTTACAGCCATGGTCAGTTGTGTGTGGGGGTAAAGGTTAGCTAGTGTTGTAGCCATGTGTCAGTTGTGTAATTACCTAAGTTTAATTACCTAAGTGTAGTTACAGGATGAGAGCTACGCTCGTGGTGTCCCGTCTTCCCAGCACTCTTTGTCATATAACGCTTTGAAACTACTGACGGTCTTGGCCTCCACCACCTTCTCCCCTAACTTGTTCCAACCGTCTACCACTCTGTTTGCGAAAGTGAATTTTCTTATATTTCTTCGGCATCTGTGTTTAGCTAGTTTATATCTATGACCTCTTGTTCTTAAAGTTCCAGGTCTCAGGAAATCTTCCTATCGATTTTATCAATTCCTGTTACTATTTTGTATGTAGTGATCATATCACCTCTTTTTCTTCTGTCTTCTAGTTTTGGCATATTTAATGCCTCTAACCTCTCTCGTAGCTCTTGCCCTTCAGTTCTGGGAGCCACTTAGTAGCATGTCTTCGCACCTTTTCCAGTTTGTTGATGTGCTTCTTAAGATGGGCACCACACAACCGCTGCATATTCTAGCTTTGGCCTAACAAAAGTCGTGAACATTTCTTTAGTATATCGCCATCCATGTATTTAAACGCAATTCTGAAGTTGGAAAGCGTGGCATAGGCTCCTCGCACAATATCTTTATGTGTCCTCAGGTGATAGTTTTCTATCTAGAACCCACCTAGATCTCTTTCTTTATCAGAATTCTTTAAAGATTTCTCACATAATATATAGGTTGTGTGGGGTCTATGTTCTACTATTCCACTTCCATAACATGGCAGTTATAACATTGAATTCCATTTGCCAAGTGGCGCTCCATGTTATTTTGTCCAGGTCATCTTGAAGGGCATGACAATCATCTAAGTTCTTATCCTTCCTATTATCTTAGCATCATCAGCAAAAAACATTTCATATAATTCTGTATACCAACTGGTAGATCATTTATGTAGACAATAAACATCACTGGTGCAAGAACTGAACCCTGTGGTACTCCGCTTGTGACATTTCTCAGCATGATACATTGCCTCTGATCACTGCCCTCATTTTCTATCAGTCAGAAAA
>WNGS01028583.1:8187493-8207807 GCA_020271785.1 Procambarus virginalis | reverse complement strand
TTTCATAAACAGGATATTATTTTTGCAATATTAAATGGGATTCTTGTACTGTGATTTGTGCATTTGTACTCACTGACTTTGTGAGTTCCTTGACGGACTTGAAGAGGGGGGTAGAAATAGCCTAAGCTACTCTATCCCTTTAAGATGTATTTTTTCTGGTCTCAAAAACATACTTGAACTTGAACTTGAGAAGTCAACACCCATATCAGAAGATATTTAGAAAAATTGTATAACTCCCTTGCATAAAACTCTATTACAAAATCCACTATGAGCTCTTTTTAATGACATATTTAGCCATTTGTGTAACAACTGTTATAATCTCATACATTTAATAATCATAGTAATAGAAATATTCATATTTTTATATACAAGAGATGAAACAGAAAGTCATAAGCTAGATCTGTGTGTCGCTCCTGAGGACGTCAATAAGGAGACGGACTTTTAGCAAATACCTTCCTGTGATTGGCTGTTGCTGGGAATGCCAACACTCTTTCTATAAATTATATGCAAACTAAGAAATAAGTCTTTTGCACAACAATCTATTTATTCAAACACAACCTCTTCGTTATGTACAAGACAGAAATTTCCATCTAACTGAATAATCGAGTTCAATAAGAGAACAGAGCATTGTATCATCGATATTATTTGCGTGAGGCAAACCCCCACTGATGACGTCACAAGTCAGGTAGCCAGCCCATGTTCTGTAACACCCGTTACATCCTGCAGTATTAATTATCACTTTATTAATGCTTATAAATACTTACCCTTCACTTTTTAGGTCGATTAAAGTTGAAACAGAATATCATAAGCAGGGATGGTGTGCTGAATAAAGATGATTTATTAAGTGGATAGAGCCTTTAGCTGATCCCTTCCTGTGATTGGCTGTGGTGAATGTCAACAAAGAATATCTACCAATGATATGGCATTTATTATGCACCCCATACCATCTTGTGGGCAGAGCTTGGAACCTCCTACCCGAGCACAGCAACCCACCTTATGGGTTGCTGTTTGGCTATTTATAGTGCGTTGGAAAAAAAAACAGATGGCGTTAGTGTATTTTGTGGGGTGATTTGTTATAAGTGTAATTTGATGTCAACAGATGGCGTAAGCTGTATCTTATGGCTACTGTTGACCAGCCAGTTGATAGTGTTCTATATTGCCGACAGATGGCATCAGCTGTGTTATTATTACTTCCGAAATTCCTTTAAACACTGATCTACAAATCCCGTAGCTTATGATAAGGTTTTATACCATTTACTGCTCTCGATTGATGAAGATTAAGCCACCCAAGAGGTGGCACGGGCATGAATAGCCCGTAAATACTGCTCTCGTAATATTATTCAGGGGGGGTGGGGGAACTATCAAGTGAAAGCGCCAAGCCATTACAACTATATAGCACTCGGAAGGGATAAGAATACGGATGGTGACCGGACCGCGGTTGTGCGGTCACAGTGTTGGCGCTCTGGCGTCCGCTGCTTGGTGGGAGGTGGAGTATTGCTCCACAATCTTCGTTTTTGCACGTGGCTGCTACAGCTGGATATTGTGAATTTGTTCACGATTGTTGACAGTGCCTTTGAGTGTCGAGGAAATGGCTGAGGCGGTATCCCTAAGTGATAGTGAGGAGGGCAGACAAGATAATAACAAGCCGTTTGAAGTAGTAATGAGCAGAAATAAACGGCGAAATATTCACAGACAGCGAGACAGAAGATGAAATAACAGAGACCAAAAAATGAAACCCTACTCAGCAGGACGCAAGAGAAGCAATTTAAAAGAAGGAAGAGGCTGTTGTTCCCTACAACATGCCAACTGAACTTCCACCAAAACCTAGAGTGGACGGTTCGTCTGGCTAAGGAGTGTTTAGAATATGATCCACTCTTCAAGGAGGGTCTTCATCGGCCCTACATAACAGTTGGGACAGAAAAGGCCGTGGAACGCCTCACGACGGTTGGATTTCAGAACATTGTGATGGTTACTCCGGGGAAGTGCCTTACGGGCTCACCATAGCCCGTGCTACTTGTAACTTCTTGTTCCAGGTAGCGAATCTTTAACAACAACAACATACTCCGGAAGAAGGTATGGTGCACACAAAGATCATAGTTTTTAAGTATCCAACTTATTTGGATCCTGATTGTCTTCTTCTCAACAATGGTAGTGTTGTCTGGGCAAAGAGGAACAGTGTTCGTGGTGACAAACAAAACCAGGTTGTTGCCTTGGTAAAGGGTGAGGCGCCGGAAAGAATTTTGTGCAAGGACTAGGCTACAGGAAAGTTGCAAAATACATTGAGGAGCCCATATTATGCATGAAGTGTTCACGTTGGGGACATATGGCATGGAATGCCAGTTTGACCCCGGGTGTCGGTACTGTGGTAAGAAACACGACTCGCGAGAGTGTAGAGTCAAGATTGAAAAAGTGAAAAAATCGTCCCAGTTTGTTGCAACTGTCGAGGTAGCCACAATGCTGGTTCCTATCTATGCCCCATGAAGCCTCATCTGAGAGAGACTAGGACGGGTCCTACAAGCAGGATAGATGTATCCTCAGCAAGGAAAGATTGTGCAAGAGGAACATGGAGGAAACAGCTGGAAGCCAACGACAGCCCCTATGAACAATGTGTGGGAGAAAGGGACGGAGATAATTAAGGCGAGCCTAGGGAAAGTAAGTAATGCAGTGGAAAAACTGAAACCTTGTGAGGACAAGGTTCAGACAATATGGTCAACTCTGAGGCTGGTAATCAAATTTTGGAGTATCTAAAAAAACTAGATAAGAGGATTGAGGCATTGGAAAAATTGGCTATGGAGGGTAGACGGGGTGAAGATGTTGGTGAAACAGGACGTGTAATTGAAAGTAAAACAGGACGTGAAATGGAAAGTGAAACGTGTGTAGAAGAAAGTAATGATGCGCATGACGTAACGATGATAGAGGACAGTCAGGAGAATACACTTTCTAAATATATCAAAAAAAGTTTCAAAAACTGTTGGCATTCTTTCTAAGATCAGATATTGAGGGACTTGAAGTAGAGGCGGGTAGAAATAGCCTAAGCTACTCTATCCCTTTGAGATGTATTTCTTTCTTATCTAAATAAACATACTTGAACTTGAACCATTGTGTACTAGTAACTCTGCCACTTCCACAACTATAGTAAAACCACTGTGAGAAATAACATTACTGTTACTTCTTCTACTTTTAGTATTTCTACCACTATTAATACATCTACACTATCACATCTACAACTGCCACATCTACAACTACTCCTACCACGATCACTACAATTACGTCTATACGAATATTTATGTCACTGCTGTTACTACAACTAATAGTATATTGTGCAAACAAATCCCATTAACGTGATGTATCAATGAGGAAATCAGTATAGGAGCCACGAGTAGGATTCGAACGCGTACCCTGCAGGGTTGGTACGCCTCCCCAGCACACGCCTTATCCTGACCTATATAGTGCTTTAAGGCGCGTGTGCTCGAGGATGCACCAGTGTGCAGGGTTCGAATCCTCTTCATGGCTCCTACTGATTTTTTCACTAATAATATTATGCCTGAGGCTACTACTAAATAAAAATTTGTTTTTATTAGTAATGTCTAATGGCTACTACTATATCCTGACACTACTACTACTGGTCCTATTACAATTACTTCTACCACTGCAACTACTTATACTACTACTGTAACGTCTACTATTTCACTGATAACTACAACAACAACTGTAACCATTAATTGCTACTATCACAACTATTAGTACTACCCCCCCCCCCTCTCCCGTCATTGCTGCCACAACTATACGACACTTATTGTTTTTACTAATACGTTATTGCAATTATCTGTTAGGCAATAAAACTTATTCATATTTACTTGTTTACAGAGTCAGGAGAACAGATGGTAAGTTTACCCATGAAGGTTAAAGTACCCAAGAGCAATAAAAGTCCTCAGGAGGTACGATAGTATCCAGGAGGAGAAAAAGTACCCAGAAGGGAGGGGATGGGGGGATAAGAGCCCCCAGGAAGGGGGAAGAGTGCCAGAGTACCCAAGAGGAGGAATAAGAGTATCCAGAAGAGGCAAGCCTTTTGCTTTTTCTGGTCTCATGACAGATAACCGCGTCAAAGACTTCTCCAAATACGTATGTTCTCTACTGTTTCCCTCTCTCACCATCTTCCTCTCTCTCTCTCTCTCTCTCTTCTCTTCTCTCTCTCGCTCTCTCTCCTCTCGTTCTCTCTCTCTCTCTCTCTCTCTCTTCTCTCTCTCTCTCTCTCTCTCTCTCTCTCTCTCTCTTCTCTCTCTCTCTCCCCGTCCAGGTGATGTGAGAGAATATGGAGAGAAAGCTGCTCCACTCGCATATTAGAAAGTGCCACCCGGCAAGTGACCTCTCCTTGACTCGCCTGGCATAGCGTCACCTATAAGGACTGGCTGCTTGTTTGTGCACAGTGCCAGATGTTTTGGGATACTATTCACAACCCAAATGGCTCCTAGTCTGATAGTTACGATGTCAGTAAAATGACTACAACTTGTTCACTTAAATGTAACTATATTTTAGATTCTTACAATTACTGCTAACTTTTGTCCCGCTACAAACAGTCAATTAGTATACCATTAAAAATAATTAATATAAAACTAAGAATAATAAATTAATATACCACTACAATACTACCAATTATAGGAATTTTACCAGTATGAAATTTGGTAGCAATAATGCCATCCTAACCCATTGTTGGAATATCATGGGATATCCCATTGATATTATCAAGGGATATGATAACAGCTCACCTATCAAAGAGAGACGCTTGCTAGGAGTATTTCTAGATTCTATAGAGGCAGTAAAGGGAAACAAATATTTTAGTAGATATAATTAACAGCAAAATTATTCGTAACGAAGCTAAATTAACTAATTTAAAAATATGAAGCTAAAAAACAAATTTAAATATTTCTATGTCTATTTTAACACTCATATGTTCTATATTAGGCTTCAGATATTGTGTATTAGGTCTATGAAGGTTAGGTTAGGTTAGGTTAGTTTGTTAAAGCAACACAAATAATAATATTTTTCCGGTTTGTCCAACTCAATAGTTTCGATTTCTACGTTCTATATTTCGATTTCGTTGGTATATATATATATATATATATATATATATATATATATATATATATATATATATATATATATATATATATATATATATCATATATGTATAATTATATATGTATATATGTATATATATCTACATATATCTACAACAATGATCCAAGTATGCGGAAAACCCACGTTTGAAAAATAAAGAATGATTAACGCGTTTTCGGCTAATTCGCCTTCATCAGAAAAAACAGAATTAAGCCACTGTATACATTTACTGAACAAAACTTATACCACTTACGGGCTATTCATGCCCATGCCACCCACGCTTGGGTGGCTTAATCTTATCAATCAATCATCAATCTTTGTTCAGAACATTGTTTAACAGTACCTTTGATAAAGGCGGTACGTTTTAGCCGAAAGTTTAGGTTTAAATTATGCATTTACATAACATGTATTGAGGTCTTTCTTGAACCTTTATTGTGACCAGTTTTAACACCACTAATGTTATTGTTACTATTATTTGAACTAATAGGAATACTTTCGATATTGCCACTACTGAGAGTACTACCAATTTGAATCACTAAGTCTAGTGGTAATCTACGCACCTCAAAGCGTTCTACCAACTTTGTTATGATTTTTGCAACTCTAAGCTAAATCCTGTTTTTTTTTTCTGCGTGATACGAGTTATTTTCGAATGTTGTATAAAGAACCGAGTATTGCATTAAAACCTTGGCAGCAAGGTTAGCTACACGAAAAGCAAGATTTTTTTACTTCGCTTTCAATGGTTTCTGCCAACTTCATATGCTCAGTATCATTCATTATAAACAACCGATGTTCTGCGATAAATTAAATTTCTATCATTAGCTCCCATAATTATAAATAGCCCGACTTACATAAATAGCCAAATTGTATAAAATATTTTGCTGATTATTTCCTTAACCTTGGGTACATTAACTGTACCCAACTACCTGTTAATTAAATATAATTTAATATTCCTTAAATAGTGACAGCTTTAACGTAATGTAATTATAAAGAGAAAGTGCTAGGCTAATATGACTATTAAGCATTTAGGACGAATGAAGAGCTGGGATATATGGACGGAGTGAAGGAACGGTGCAAAACCACTTGAAACGTCAGGGATCGAACACTGACCTGCAAGAAATGAGGCAGTCGCTGAAAGGACCAGTCCAAGTGGATGGTACTGTGACACCATTAAGCTCTTGGTATGTGGCTGAAGCAGTTTTCCTCCCGTGAAGGATCAGACAGGGATAGTTTCCGCAGGCTCACTAAAGGCGTGATCCAAAAGGAAGAGAAAATATCCATAGGAGAGAAAAAAGAAGGTGGCACTAAAGAGCGATGCTGCTCATCTTGTGCTTTCAAGTGAATATTATTTTTATTTTACATCTAAAATCAAAGGCGAGAAATAAAACTCATATTAAAATATTATGATTTGTTATAAATTCCAATTATAATATTTATTAGGGTCTAAAGGGAGGGTAAAGCTTGAACCAATGACTTAGCGGAGGTGTTTCGTCCGCTGACGAATGTAAAGTTAACCAACTTGTTTGGTCTAATAACCTTCGCCCTGCTCTTCTCCGTCACCGACGGTGTCAAGGCCGACCTCTTCGTAGTCCTTCTCGAGGGCTGCCAGGTCCTCGCGGGCCTCTGAAAACTCGCCCTCCTCCATGCCCTCGCCAACATACCAGTGCACGAAGGCGCGCTTGGCGTACATCAAGTCGAACTTGTGGTCAAGACGAGCCCAGGCCTCTGCGATGGCCGTCGTGTTGGACAGCATGCAGACGGCTCGCGACACCTTGGCAAGGTCACCGTTGGGCACGACGGTGGGCGGCTGGTAGTTGATGCCCACCTTGAAACCTGTGGGACACCAGTCCACGAACTGGATGGATCGCTTCGTCTTGATGGAAGCAATGGCGGCGTTCACGTCCTTGGGAACCACGTCGCCACGATACAACAGACAACAAGCCATGTACTTTCCGTTACGTGGGTCACATTTCACCATCTGGTTAGCGGGTTCGAAGCAGGCGTTGGTGATTTCTCCGACGGTGAGCTGCTCATGGTAAGCCTTCTCGGAGGAGATGACAGGAGCGTAGGTGACAAGAGGGAAGTGGATCCTGGGGTAGGGCACCAAGTTGGTCTGGAATTCTGTGAGGTCAACGTTGAGGGCTCCGTCGAACCTGAGGGAGGCGGTAATGGAGGAGACAATCTGGCCAATTAGACGATTCAGGTTAGCGTAGGAAGGTCGTTCGATGTCTAGGTTTCTGCGGCAGATATCGTAGATGGCTTCGTTGTCGACCATGAAGGCGCAGTCGGAGTGCTCGAGAGTGGTGTGGGTGGTGAGGATGGAGTTGTATGGCTCGACAACGGCGGTAGCGACTTGAGGGGCGGGGTAGATGGCGAACTCCAGCTTGCTCTTCTTACCGTAGTCGACGGAGAGTCTTTCCATGAGCAGAGAAGTGAAGCCGGAACCGGTGCCGCCGCCGAAGGAGTGGAAGACGAGGAATCCTTGGAGGCCAGTGCAGCTGTCAGCCAGCTTCCTGATACGATCCAAAACCAGGTCGACAATCTCCTTTCCGATAGTGTAGTGTCCTCTGGCGTAGTTGTTGGCGGCGTCTTCTTTGCCGCTGATGAGTTGCTCTGGATGGAACAGTTGGCGGTATGTGCCGGTACGGACCTCATCTGAAGGAAAACTGCATCGCATGAGAGTTTGTAACCTCGCTTACTATATCAAGTCTATACAGTGTGCTGTCATAATATTACTTACATGCTTCACATACTCACACACGGTAGGGGAAAATGTTTCAACAAATAAAATTAAATATATTACAGGAAAACGAAGGCAGATCAAATCTCACGCGCCACTCACCGACTACGGAGGGTTCCAGGTCGACGAAGACGGCTCTGGGGACGTGCTTGCCTGCGCCGGTCTCGCTGAAGAAGGTGGTGAAGGAGTCGTCGGCGTTACCAAGGGCCTTGTCTGAGGGCATAGAGCCATCAGGGGCAATACCGTGCTCGAGACAGTAAAGCTCCCAGCACGCATTGCCCATCTGGCAACCAGCCTGGCCCACATGGATGGAGATGCACTCACGCTGGAAGACAAGAACAACTCACTGTAAAGGCTTTGTTTTAAATATTTAGTGATAATATTCCATGTAAGTCTAATATGATGTTTAACGTTCATTTTACAAGACGGCTATTGTACTTCTGAGTCTCTAAGGTAGGTTCAGGCAAGTTTTAATAACGTGTGACGTCAATAGCATTCTGAATATCTATGTGATATTTAGTACGAATTTTGCCTCTACTTCACATCTAAGGGACACTGCACGTCTAAGTTTCCGAATGACAATCAATGCGTGTTCAAAGTTTCTACGAGATGGCAAATGTAACGTTATTTTAAAATATTCAACTTAACCCCCCCCCTTCCCCAGTGGCAGAGTCAACATGCGACCATATTTACTATGTTGATGGGCCTGACGTCTTCTTTTAGAAGTCGTTTATAAAGTATCAAGCGCCGCAAGGAAAATGATAATATCGAAACAAGCAATTTATGAGAAATTAAGTGTTCTAAGTGCAGCATTTCATCATGTCTAATTTTAATTAAGTTTATGTACTACATAAACTATATGAAATATGCTTAAGACAGGAAGCTAATCTAAAAGTCTCTTAAAAAACTATTGATTGTTTTCTTAGTGGTACTTAGAGAATACGAATATAAGTACAACAACTGGAACCTACTTAGTGCATACACGATAGCCTATCTCTATGAGGCTATAGGTTCAAGGATATGAGCAAATTCATTCTGACAGCTTTACTCGATAAAGTTCTGTGTGCCTTATCGTAAAGACAAGATGGAACTCAGCAGTTAGACGGCTTGTGGAAGTAATTCTTGACATCGAAATAAGTGAAGGACAAAAGCCACTTCGTAAACAAGACGGTTCGCGAACGGATTTTGAAACCTATATAACCTAACCTAACCCAGACTAGCTTATCAACGTCAATCTATGTCTGAAATATAAAACACCGCAAGCCACTGAAAAAACACCATAAACCACTGCAAAAACATCGCAAACCACTGCAAAAACGTAGTAAATCACAGCAAAAACACTGTAAACCACTGTAAAAACATTGGAATGCACGGTAGAATTAACATAAGCATGAGCCAATAGACTCTCTCGAATAACACATCGCATTTTGACATCAAAATCCCTAACGGTTAAAATATGATGTACGATAACATCATGAACATTCGCGCTTTGTATACGTGGGTCCCGCGTTAGGTTGGGTTCGGGTGTTTCAGTACTTCATTTTCTGCCTGTTGTGAATATGTATTCACCCTTTTTTTCCTCTCCCGTTCTATATGTTGATTAATGCTTTCTACTCTCTCTCTTCTTACTCTATCTTCACACTCTTCTCAACTTCCTTCTTAATTTCCTTTCTCATCGGCTCATTGTTTCTTTCCATTCTGACTCCTCTTCCAGCAATGTGGTCAAGGTTAGCCACATCTCCTGATGTGACCACCTATCCAGGGATAGCGGGTGGATCTTGGCAATCCCTTTACCTAGGCAACACCTGAAAGTAATCGACTCTACGCCCTCAACATCTTGATAAAATTCTTCAACACTGCATATTGCTTGCTTCTTGATTAGTATTGTTTACTCCATTAAACTAAAAAAATAATGATCTGAAATATTTTTTACGCCCGAAACGTTTTGCGATTATTGGAAAGGAAAGGAAATTATATATGGATAGACAATATGAAATTAAAGCAAAACTGAACTCCAGCGCGAGGAAGGGGTACGAGAACAGGTATAGGAGCTGGGATAGGAAGAGTGAATGAAGGAACGGCGCCCAACCACTTTAACATATATCGAACTCCGTGACCACAGGAAAGAAGGTTGTCGCTCTACCCACCAGTCCATTTTTTTTAATTATCAGGGGAAAGCGACAAGCCATTACGACTTTATAGCACTGGGAATGGGTCAGATAAGAATTTGGGATGGACGAGAGGAAATAATGGGTGTCCAACCATTTGGACGTCGGGGATTGAACGCCGACCTGCATGAAGCGAGACCGTCGCTCTATCGTCCAGTCAAATTGGCTGGGCCACCAGTTCAAGTGGATGGACTCGTGTAATAGCTGTTCCTACCAATTAGTAATTGAAACATGCTTTTAAATAAAGACCATTATTATTATTGTTACCCCAAGGTGTAGATTAATAAAACATGATATAAATCCAGCGTGGATTAACACAGAACTAGGACTTCAACTTTAAAAAGTTATCTTTCAATAGCTGAATTAATTACAAAGTGGGTAACTTACCATTTTGTAAGTTTTGGGAGGGGGATGAACGTTTGAGGAGCACCTCTTATGCCGTCCTGTCGCGTCTAACTGGGCGAGGTTAGCGCAGTGGTGGATCTGAACGTTGGAACCTGTCCACTCCGTCTTATATAACCGCACTGACGTCACGGGCTCCCTGGCAGCAGCATACGTGCTCTGATTGGCTGCCTTATATAGCTCAGTGATGCGATATGATTGGCTGTTTCAACTAAGCTGAAGTACTCATGTCAACAATTAGTGCCAGTATTTACAAAATACACATAAATATGTTTTCGAAATTTTACAGCAAATAAACCCCATTTCGCCCAATTAAAATATTATTTCAAATCAGCACAGCGAGAAATTTAAATAGTCATGGATGAAGAGAGGCCCAAGCGAGGTGATACTCCGCATAAGGAAAGGATGAGTCAATGTTGTCTGATGTGGGCGTGAGGGCGTGGTTCCTTAGACTTGCTGCTCTACGCCCACGCCCCGGTCACTGCCTCCCGCTATGGCACCAACACGATTTCAAATGCTATAGTTATGATCTTAAGTCATCGAGGAAGCCGCAGGGTTGAGAGACCGGCCTCTCACGGCTGTCAGAAGCGAACATGGTGAACACCTCCAAAGGATTGATCAACAGGACTGTGATTCATACATCAGGCTGTGGGCAGCGGAGTCTGTTGTCGCTGTTAGAAGAGTCAGAGTCCGAGCCGTGGGGACATTGATCCTCGGAAGCACTTCAAGGTAACCTCAAGGTAACTTCAAGGTAATCTCAAGGCAACCTCAAGGTAATGTCAAGGATAACCTGAAGGTAACTTCAAGGTAACCGCAAGGTAACTTCAAGGTAACCACAGGATACCTCAAGGTAACTTCAAGGTGACCGCAAGGTAACTTCAAGGTAACCACAAGGTAACTTCAAGGTAACCGCAAGGTAACTTCCAGGTAACCGCAAGGTAACTTCAAGGTAACCGCAAGGTAACCGCAAGGTAACTTCAAGGTAACCGCAAGGTAACTTCAAGGTAACCGCAGGATAACCTCGAGGTATATTTAAGGTAATTTCAAGGCAACTTCAAGGTAATTTTCAAGGTAACCACAGGTTAACATCATAGCAACTTCAAGGTAATCACAAGGTAACCTCAAGGTAATCACAAGATAACCTCAAGGTAACCACAAGGTAACCTCAAGGTAAACACAGGGTAACCTCAAGGTAACACAGGGTAACGTCAAGGTAACCAAAGTGTACCTTCAAGGTAACTTCAAGGTAACCTCTCGATAACCCACAGGGTACGGACCTACAAGCATACTCTTGGATCCCGCCTTTTCAGCCATCGGTTGTTTACAGCAATGACTTCGGTCCTATTTCCCTATCATACCTAGTTTTAAATTATGAATAGAGTTTACTTACACAATCCTTCTCCTTAAGTGCATTCCATTTTTCCACTACTCTCACACTAAAAGAAAACTTCCTAACATCTCTGTGACTCATCTGAGTTTCCAGCTAGTGTGTGTGTGTGTGTGTGTACTCACCTATTTGTACTCACCTATNAAAAGGGGTACCACGACTGGTGCAAGTGTAGGGATCTACATATCTATCCTACATTTCTATCAACATCAGAGGCCTGAGACTGTTCAACACGCTTCCACTACAATAATTGGCCGACCCCTCACAGTGATCAAGAGAGAACTGGATAAGCATCTCCAAAGGATACCTGATCAACCAGGCTGAGAGCAGCGCGTCTAACAGCCTGGTTGACCAGTCCAGCAACGAGAAGGCTGCTACGGGCTGCTTCCTGGGGTGTGTAACAAAAGGAGGCCTGGTCGAGGACCGGGCCGCGGGGACGCTAAGCCCCGGAAGCACCTCAAGGTAACCTCAAGGTAACCTATAGCCTCAGAGAAGAAAATAAAGAGTACTCAGAGAAGACCTTGTGGATCTTCACTGAACACTTCGATATTTTCTTCCCCTACCACCCCTATTTTTTTAGTATGTGTGTATATATATCTAACTTTATTTTAAAATTTCATTACACAAAAAGGGTTACAACATTGGCTACGTGCAAGGTACAAGGCTACTTGTCACAGGTTGTATAGCTCCTCCAGCTCCTCAGATGGCGGACAGGAACCATGGATGCAGTGAGCATTTCCTCTCTGGATCGCCACACTAAGGCGCTGAAAGAGAAAAACTGGCAGCTCTAGGGTCTCTAGTTGTTTCAATTAGCTTGGACCCCAGCTCCTTCAAAAAACTAGCAGCACTTTTACCCCAGGCACCGAGTGTCTCTGAGGCAATGGGGACAAAATTGTAGTGGTGATCAAGGTCTCTGTATTTACGTGACTTGGCTGCTTCCCGGTAATTGGCCAGCACCTCCTGCTTGTGGAGCACTGAAGTCAACATAGGTGTTGGCTAAAGTTGAAACGCAAGTGTAGTCCCACACCAACTGTCTACCATTCTTCCAGGGGTTCACCGTGATCCCGTCTGGGCGACCGACAGGCTCATCAGAGTTGTGGGGCATTAGGTAATGGGGCTCTCTCTCTGCTGGACAACCGGCTGTGGTAAGGAGAAAGGTTGAGGGCTTTTTCTAGCATTGATTTCAGCAGGCTGTTGTACTCTTCTAATTTAATATTTTTAAAAGATGGCGAACATCTAAAAAAGTAGGTCAGCCTGGGGAGGGACAAGCATCTGGTGATGAGGTAAAGTGCATCATGAGCATCGATGTCTTCAATCCTCTCATTCATCCTCCTCAGGTCAGAGATCTTCTTACCAAGGACCTCGTCGATGGCATTCCTCCAAGAGGAGCTCCTAGGAGTGTGCTGTCCTCAGGGTTGGTTATATGAATATCAGGCAAAGCAACCTTTATTCGCTCTTATGTGCTGGTTGTTGTTAGTTATACGCACTTGGAAGAGTTCAGGGTGAAGCCTAGACTTGCTTCTTGCTCCTGAATTATTCTTATGTCGTTCAAGAGTGAGGCTGGGGAGCCGGCTAGAGTACCATCATCCAAAAACCAAATGTTGAGCTCACTGGACAGGTTATCGGTGACTTCCTTGATGACTAGGCAGAAAAGAAAATGAGCAAGGGGGTCATCCTGTTGGACACCTTCTTGTGATTCAATTTCATGTTCCCCAAATAGCAGAGTTAGATTCTTGCTGTAGCATGAGTTTACAAACGGGTAGAGGGAATTAAAAAGGCGATGAACCGCACTGAGTACTGCATCCCTTCTTACCAGATTGAAAGCATTTTTGAAGTCCAGCTTTATCAGGGTTTTTTTCATCCGTAATATTGGCAATGTAGGCTCCAGCTGCATGAGCCGCTGCCTCACACCCTTGAGGAATGCCAAACCCAAGCTGTTTTGGCTTCAGCATTTCTGCTGCTGCCTGGCTAACTGTTCTAGCAGCAGCCTTAGCGACGAGGCGCCGGAGTGAGTTGCCCACAGCAATCGGTGTGATTCCTCTATCCTTTTTCCTCAGGGCACAGAGGGTAAAACGCCAAAAAAGAGAGTCCGTATGGTCTCTGGTATGTTGCCAGCTAGACATATGTTGAGAATCTAATTAGTTCCACCAGGAGGCCCTGTGCAATGTCTCCCAGTGCAGGGTTAAGCATTTGTCTGATGTGGTTGGGTCTTAGTCCTGTGAACCCGCATGCTGATCCTAGTGGGAAGGATAAAGCTGCTTTATGCACCATGGATTCGACCACACAGGGGTTCTGCTCCGGTGACACTGACTAGTGGAACACTGTCGTCACATTGAGCTCTGGGTGGGTGTTTTTCTCTCAGGGCTTGTGCTGTTTTGACATCCCTAGAGGCAACTGTGTCCTCACTGGTGATGACTCTGATCGCTCTGTGTTGCCTCCTTCTATTTTCTTGCTGACTGTTGCTCTGATCATGGATGCCTCGATTCTGTTGTTAATACCTTTCCTGCGGTGGGTGTCTTTCCCAAGGGTGGGGAGAGGTGCTGGTTGTCCTCTCTAGGAAAACTATTTATAGCCTTAATGACTGAGGAAGCTAGTGATTTGTCTCCTTGCAGGGACAGCTAGGCATATGTTACCAAATAGGAGAAGGTTGTGCCGTGCTTGGATGGTTCCGGCATTAACCGTTCCGTTCTTGGCATTAACCTTTTTCAAGAGACTTGATAATTTGGCTGCTGCTTGGGAGTGAGGCAGCTTGGGGATTGTGCTGCAAGGTTTCAACCGATGTCGCTTTAATGGCTTCTAGTAGGTTCTCTGTCGAAATGAAGCTGTTGGAGGTGTTTTCCCTGACTGCTTATGTGGGACGTTGATTGATACTCTCTTTGGGAGGGCGCCACATACCCGGACATTTGGTTCCGTTGTGAGCATGTTTGTGCACATCCCCGTTATTCTTGAGACGACACACCTGTCACACTCTTGGCATGTGCAGTACCTGTTGCTGATTGATGGCTCCTTTTGGCTGAGAGAAGCCTGGCTGTCAGTAGCTGTGACCTGCCACATCGGCGGGCGCTGGGCGAACGCTATATATATTTATATATTATTTATGTCCAGTACTCGACCTATAAAACTACTCCTTCTGAAGATGTATTAATATACGAAAGTACTTAAGGAAATTCCTGTTTCAATTTTCCTCCGTGATCTAACACTGTCATTCATATATATATATATATATATATATATATATATATATATATATATATATATATATATATATATATATATATATATATATATATATAATCAAATATGTAACAGTGAATAATAAAATGTAAAACATAAATAATAATAAAAAAGGGGTGGTAGAAGAGGTGAACAATCATACGTATTTAGAGTTAAATGGCAAGTTTTTCTCTGAATGCTCTATATTTCCTTCTCCGAGACTATGGGTCTACAATTGCACCAGAGGTGGTACCCCCTTTATATATATATATATATATATATATATATATATATATATATATATATATTATATATATATATATATATATATATATATATATATATATATATAATATATATATATATATATATATATATATATATATATATATATATATATATATATATATATATATATATATATCAACTACAGCACTTCTGTAGAAGTGCTGTAGTTCAGTAGCTGCTTTCCCCATGGCTTCTATGCTGCTGAAACCATGAGACCAGGACGTGCCAACTCACGTTCCTAGCAGTTCCAATATGGTACGGCCCGCGGATCTACTCTCTATCCCCCAGCACCTCCTCTTGAGACACAGGAATACCGACGTCAAGGAGCTTCTTGCGACCTCCTGTCACGTTCCAGCTCTCTCAATCTTCCTCTAGAAGTTGTCCAGTAGCTCCTCCACGCTGCCTGTCGAGTGCTGCTTAATTAATTAAACCTCATCTATGTGGGACCGACGTGCGACGCGACCTGTCACGTCTTTCCCTAGGTGTCTAGTGACAGAGCGGGTGACGGTCCCGTCAAGCAGCTCAGGGGCCGACATCACACTACGTCACGCCATGGGCGCTCTCTGATTGGTCAAACTGGACACACCACCGCATCCGACCAGTCAGATTTCCCAAAACCAGGAGACACCACGTCACCGCTTCTGGAGTATTTGGCGGGAAATGGGCGGGCTTGGCTCCTTCCTGAGCCAAGCCGCCATATTTGCTGTAGTGTTCATTCTCACCTCCTCCCAAAAGGATTTACAACTTAAATAATTCAAATCTTTGGCATCTTGCCTTCCTCTAAACATTATTAAATAAAACTAGGTGCTTTCTTGACTCTTAATTCTGGTCGGGTGAAGAGCGTATTTAGGCGTTCCACGTAACATGCTCCATATACCTCGGGCCAGATTCACGAAACCACTTACGCAAACACTTAGGAACCTGTACATTTTTTTCAATCTTTGGCGGCTTTGTTTCCAATTATTAAACAGTTAATGAGCTCCGAAGCACCAGGAGGCTGTTTATAACAATAACAACAGTTGATTGGAAAGTTTTCGTGCTTGTAAACTGTTTAATAAATGTAACCAAAGCCGTCAAAGATTGAGGAAATATGTACACGTTCGTAAGTGCTTGCGTAACTGCTTTCGTGAATCTGGCCCGCTCGCCTGGCCAGTCTTAAGTCAATTAAGAAAGCTGTGACCTATAAATATACAGACATAAAAGACCGAAGCAGCTGTGTGTGTTGCTGTTACTGACCTGCCATGGTTGTGGTTCCCCTCAATCTCTGTTGCATCTGTAGATGATGTTGACGCCGTGATGAACGCCGAGTCGCCTAGTTATACCACAAAATTAAACTTTGGTGATCGAAAGTCATTAAATGTTGCTGGTGTGCAGTCTAGCGGCCGTCCTCCAACCAAGTCCATTCCATCCAGTGGTCGACCCCAAAGACGCATTCATAAATTTTAACATTCGGTTCATTTAAAACAGAGCATTTCTCAAATATAAATTCATATTATTATATATTAGCATATTGTGCATATTTAGGCACTGGTTAGGTAAGGTGTTTAGGTTCTGTTGGCGATTATTTGTATTTGTAGTACGTGGGTGAAGCATTTACAGTGTTGTGGTTCGAACAAAAGTCGTCAGCGAAGCACTTGTTCCGGAAGTGTTCGAACGTCATTAGTTGTTAGTCGTGTGTAAATCTTTTTCTTTCATAAACAGGGGGTTATTTCTTTCATAAACAGGGGGTTATTTCTTTCATAAACAGGATATTATTTTTGCAATATTAAATGGGATTCTTGTACTGTGATTTGTGCATTTGTACTCACTGACTTTGTGAGTTCCTTGACGGACTTGAAGAGGGGGGTAGAAATAGCCTAAGCTACTCTATCCCTTTAAGATGTATTTTTTCTGGTCTCAATAAACATACTTGAACTTGAACTTGAGAAGTCAACACCCATATCAGAAGATATTTAGAAAAATTGTATAACTCCCTTGCCATAAAACTCTATTACAAAATCCACTATGAGCTCTTTTTAATGACATAATTTAGCCATTTTGTGTAACAACTGTTATAATCTCATACATTTAATAATCATAGTAATAGAAATATTCCTATTTTTTATATACAAGAGATGAAACAGAAAGTCATAAGCTAGATCTGTGTGTCGCTCCTGAGGACGTCAATAAGGAGACGGACTTTTAGCAAATACCTTCCTGTGATTGGCTGTTGCTGGGAATGCCAACACTCTTTCTATAAATTATATGCAAACTAAGAAATAAGTCTTTTTGCACAACAATCTATTTATTTCAAACACAACCTCTTCGTTATGTACAAGACAGAAATTTCCATCTAACTGAATAATCGAGTTCAATAAGAGAACGGAGCATTGTATCATCGATATTATTTGCGTGAGGCAACCCCCACTGATGACGTCACAAGTCAGGTAGCCAGCCCATGTTTCTGTAACACCCGTTACATCCTGCAGTATTTAATTATCACTTTATTAATGCTTATAAATACTTAACCCTTCACTTTTTAGGTCGATTAAAGTTGAAACAGAATATCATAAGCAGGGATGGTGTGCTGAATAAAGATGATTTATTAAGTGGATAGAGCCTTTAGCTGATCCTTCCTGTGATTGGCTGTGGTGAATGTCAACAAAGAATATCTACCAATGATATGGCATTTATTATGCACCCCATACCATCTTGTGGGCAGAGCTTGGAACCTCCTACCCGAGCACAGCAACCCACCTTATGGGTTGCTGTTTGGCTATTTATAGTGCGTTGGAAAAAAAACAGATGGCGTTAGTTGTATTTTGTGGGGTGATTTGTTATAAGTGTAATTTGATGTCAACAGATGGCGTAAGCTGTATCTTATGGCTACTGTTGACCAGCCAGTTGATAGTGTTCTATATTGCCGACAGATGGCATCAGCTGTGTTATTATTACTTCCGAAATTCCTTTAAACACTGATCTACAAATCCCGTAGCTTATGATAAGGTTTTATACCATTTACTGCTCTCGATTGATGAAGATTAAGCCACCCAAGAGGTGGCACGGGCATGAATAGCCCGTAAATACTGCTCTCGTAATATTATTCAGGGGGGGTGGGGAACTATCAAGTGAAAGCGCCAAGCCATTACAACTATATAGCACTCGGAAGGGATAAGAATACGGATGGTGACCGGACCGCGGTTGTGCGGTCACAGTGTTGGCGCTCTGGCGTCCGCTGCTTGGTGGGAGGTGGAGTATTGCTCCACAATCTTCGTTTTTGCACGTGGCTGCTACAGCTGGATATTGTGAATTTGTTCACGATTGTTGACAGTGCCTTTGAGTGTCGAGGAAATGGCTGAGGCGGTATCCCTAAGTGATAGTGAGGAGGGCAGACAAGATAATAACAAGCCGTTTGAAGTAGTAATGAGCAGAAATAAACGGCGAAATATTCACAGACAGCGAGACAGAAGATGAAATAACAGAGACCAAAAAATGAAACCCTACTCAGCAGGACGCAAGAGAAGCAATTTAAAAGAAGGAAGAGGCTGTTGTTCCCTACAACATGCCAACTGAACTTCCACCAAAACCTAGAGTGGACGGTTCGTCTGGCTAAGGAGTGTTTAGAATATGATCCACTCTTCAAGGAGGGTCTTCATCGGCCCTACATAACAGTTGGGACAGAAAAGGCCGTGGAACGCCTCACGACGGTTGGATTTCAGAACATTGTGATGGTTACTCCGGGGGAAGTGCCTTACGGGCTCACCATAGCCCGTGCTACTTGTAACTTCTTGTTCCAGGTAGCGAATCTTTAACAACAACAACATACTCCGGAAGAAGGTATGGTGCACACAAAGATCATAGTTTTTAAGTATCCAACTTATTTGGATCCTGATTGTCTTCTTCTCAACAATGGTAGTGTTGTCTGGGCAAAGAGGAACAGTGTTCGTGGTGACAACAAAACCAGGTTGTTGCCTTGGTAAAGGGTGAGGCGCCGGAAAGAATTTTTGTGCAAGGACTAGGCTACAGGAAAGTTGCAAAATACATTGAGGAGCCCATATTATGCATGAAGTGTTCACGTTGGGGACATATGGCATGGAAATGCCAGTTTGACCCCGGGTGTCGGTACTGTGGTAAGAAACACGACTCGCGAGAGTGTAGAGTCAAGATTGAAAAAGTGAAAAAATCGTCCCAGTTTGTTGCAACTGTCGAGGTAGCCACAATGCTGGTTCCTATCTATGCCCCATGAAGCCTCATCTGAGAGAGACTAGGACGGGTCCTACAAGCAGGATAGATGTATCCTCGCAGCAAGGAAAGATTGTGCAAGAGGAACATGGAGGAAACAGCTGGAAGCCAACGACAGCCCCTATGAACAATGTGTGGGAGAAAGGGACGGAGATAATTAAGGCGAGCCTAGGGAAAGTAAGTAATGCAGTGGAAAAACTGAAACCTTGTGAGGACAAGGTTCACGACAATATGGTCAACTCTGAGGCTGGTAATCAAATTTTGGAGTATCTAAAAAAACTAGATAAGAGGATTGAGGCATTGGAAAAATTGGCTATGGAGGGTAGACGGGTGAAGATGTTGGTGAAACAGGACGTGTAATTGAAAGTAAAACAGGACGTGAAATGGAAAGTGAAACGTGTGTAGAAGAAAGTAATGATGCGCATGACGTAACGATGATAGAGGACAGTCAGGAGAATACACTTTCTAAATATATCAAAAAAAGTTTCAAAAACTGTTGGCATTCTTTCTAAGATCAGATATTGAGGGACTTGAAGTAGAGGCGGGTAGAAATAGCCTAAGCTACTCTATCCCTTTGAGATGTATTTCTTTCTTATCTAAATAAACATACTTGAACTTGAACCATTGTGTACTAGTAACTCTGCCACTTCCACAACTATAGTAAAACCACTGTGAGAAATAACATTACTGTTACTTCTCTACTTTTAGTATTTCTACCACTATTAATACATCTACACTATCACATCTACAACTGCCACATCTACAACTACTCCTACCACG
>WNGS01028583.1:8175585-8187393 GCA_020271785.1 Procambarus virginalis | reverse complement strand
GCGAGACAACAGTTGCTTCTCTCCTGTTGTTGCTGGACGATTACCTGCGTTGACTGTTTACCTTCGTCACCAACGTGGTGCTGTGTCTGATCGTAGCTGTAAGATGGACATAAAGCCATTGCTCGATTAATGACTTTAATTATATATGTACCGTTCGTGACTGGCAGCGCCCTGAGCGTTGCAAGCGCCCCCATCCTCTTCTGTTTACATACACGAAAGGTGTATGAAACGCGGCGGCAGCAAACGGGTCTCATCTTTTGCACTGAACAACAGTGACCTCAAGAAGCCTCAGGAAATGTAGATGTTTATCTCTCAGAATGGTTTGGTAAATGATTATTGTTTGTGATGTGTGTATATGTATTAACACGATGTACTGACGGGGTGAGAATAGCTTGAGCTACCTCATCCCTAGGTGTGTATTTTACCTCAATAAACTTATTTCAATTTCAATTCAATTCAAGAAGCCTCAGCACAAAGAATGAGAGATTGCTGATGTAGTTTGTTGTTTTAGATTTAGCTACTCAGAGAGAAATGTCCATGTAGCACGGGCTATGGTGAGCCCGTAAGCGAGAGTTGCCAGTTGAGTCGCTTACTTACACAATTAGTCTGCCTATCATACACCTTACATTCATCCATTGGGCGGAGGAGGCAAGTTTCAATCCCCTGCATGGACTACCTATAGTTACAAACTGGGGATAATTAGCTAAGATTTTTAGTATTACATCATTTTGATCGGAAAACTTATGTATATTTCTTAAGCATTTGTTATAGCTATCTCTTAAATCATTTATTTTTCGCATTTAATCACATAGTGACAGAGTGTGTGAATAATTATACTGTCACAGTTACATTTTTTCAGGTCTACATCAGCAGGTGATGCAAACTCCCAGAGATACTTGTATCAGTCTAAACCGAGCAGTAGTATCAATAAAGTCATGTGATTTGACTGGATGATCCAGAGACAGATGGGCTCTTCTTGCGTGATAGTTTAATTGCTAGTGAAGATTTTACTAGGCTTCAAATCTACAATGTATTGTTGTTCTACGTATATCATTGCTTTTAGGCTGTTTATTAGCAACCCAAGGTCTCTTTCTTTGAAAACATGTTCTTTGGCTAACCCATCAATTCTATTATGTATTCAGAGGCCAACACGCGCTTAGTCATAAGCTTAGCCATCAGCTTAGTCATTCACACCAGAAACATTTCTGATAAAAATTATCAACCCACCGAACCCGAATATCTGTTATTGTAAATTGTTTTGTTTGGCTTACTGTATATTTATTATTTTCATTATTCATTTCTCTGTTTCTGAGAGACAGACATATGCAGATAGACAAACAGAGAAAGAAACATCGATAAACAGCAAAAGTCGAGACTCTTGTAGGTCTTCGCTGTAGTCCCAGTAGTGGGACTTTTAAACAACGGAGGAAGCCAAGTTAACTGTCAATATTCTCGAAATCCGCTTCCCCCTCTTCCCCCCTCCCACCTCCCCCCTCTACCTTCCCTCTCCTCCTTCCCTCTCCACCTTCCCCCTTTCCTTCACCTCCTTCTGCACTGGGCCTTACTTGGTGGACATCACCTCTGACATCAACATGACTGGACACCTCATGTAACTCGAATTGGTTTTGTTTGAGACTTGCCGAAATTAAACGAATTTATAAGGAGACGCACTAAGCCATGTGACTATATAGCACTAAGAAGGATGTGAGGGCAAGGAGTTGGGTAGAGGACAAGGAGCTGGGATATGAGGACAAGGAGCTGGGATATGACAAGAGGGGTCCCCCACCTCTCCCATCCTCATGGACCGCCAGAAGAATGTCTTTACCCAACTCACCCTCCAGGCTCTAGCTGTGTGGCCCCGGCTGTGCCGTCCACAAGGACATTACTCCATCAATCATTCCTTACCCTATAAATTAAACCTATATGCACAACAACACTCACTGAACGCAAGCTATATATCGCCTCCAGCTTTTCCCTTATCAGACCTATTTACATGTGATGGCTACAGGAAGCATACACGGCACTGAACCAATGAGGTATAAAATCAGAATATGAGCCTCAAGGAGAGAGAGAGAGAGAGAGGAGAGAGAGAGAGATGAGAGAGATAGAGAGAGGAGAGGAGAGAAGAAGAGAGAGAGAGAGAGAGAGAGGAGGGGGGGGAGGTCGAGAAGGAGATGAAAGCAACTCTAAGTCTGTGAACTTCTAGCGAGAGAAACTGCCAAAAGCGAGCAATCCTAGACGAAGCATCACCAAGCACCCGGGCAGGTGAATAGACAGTTCTCATTAGGGAACACCTATTTTATGTATACCCCCAACAGCAACAGGACTTTATCCCATCGCCCGCCAAGGTGAATCCCCCCTCTGCTACACCCCTTCATTGGGCTCAGAATCGCCCCGGGCGAGCCTGGGGCTTACGCCTGTAGCGTCTTGATGTTTGATATGAATATAGATGCACTGGTTATTATCCATTGAATGTTACTTCCATCTGACTTGACGATTCGACTTAGGTCAAATCCTTGCTCGACCGGCCGCCCCGTCGTCGCTGGCTAGCCCACGGAGGGGTCCGAACCCTGGGTGAGCGATGACTGAGAGAGGCGAACGATGCCCTCTGGGAAAGTGTGTTACATGTGAAGTATTTGTAAACAGCATGGCGAGCGCTATTCTGCAGTCGGTCCTGCCTTTCACAAGACTTCAATACCCATAAATGATTCGAACAAAGGCACATTGAAAGCCTCCACAAATGAGTATGATTTAACAGCAATATGGAAATGTCAACTCCCTGGGTTTTCTCCGACTCCCCCATTTCTCCCCTCTCCCCCCCCCCCCCCAACCACCACCTCCTCTCTATATCTCCCCTCCCAACCCCCCCCTCAATCACTAGGCTCCCCCCTCCTTCAACATCCCCCCCTCCTCTAGTGGGGAGGAGTTATGAAGTGGAGTTGGAGAGGGGAGGTGGAAGATAATATGGGAAGGGTAAAAAGGGAATAAAAGAAGGGGTAAAACGGAGAGGGGGGGGAGCAAAGAAAGATGGAGACAGGGTCGAAGAAAAAGATGGTGATGGGAAAGAAAGGGATAATGAAGATGAAGGGAGGGGGAGGGGTGATATTAAGGGAAGAGAAGAGAGTGGAAAGGAATGAAGAGAACAGATGGCAAGGGGAAGGGAGGATACAATGGAAAGGGGAGGATAATAATGGGAATAAAATGAAAGAGTAATTGGATGGATTAGAAGAACACAGAGCAAGAAAAGGAAAGAAAATGAGAACACGGAAATGGGAGGAATAGGGGAGGAAATGAACATTAGGAAAAAACATGTGAAGGAAAGAAGCAGGAATGGAAAGACTTAGATTAAACTAACTGAAGGGTAAAATGGCCCAAAAGAATTAGGAAAACCACAGACTAAGAGGGGGACAAATGGAAAGATTCAGGCAGAAAGGGATGCGAAACAGATATGATAAAGAGGGGTAGAAGGAGTAGTGAGGAAGAAATGGGTGTGTGGGGGGGAAACTGAAGGACAGAATAAATAGAATGGGTAGGAGAAAATTAGTGAGTAAAAAAGAGGGTGGAAAGGGAGACGGCGAGGGAAAGAGAAGACTGGAGAGGATCCGGAAAAAAATATGAAGAGGTGAAATAGGCTCTGATTGATTGATGAAGATTAAGCCACCCAAAGGTGGCACGGGCATGATAGCCCGTAAGTGGTGGCCCTTTTGAGCCATTACCAGTATCTATAGCTATACTGAGATCTGTGGAGGTGCAACTGCACCTGCTACGGGAGATGTCTCCCGTGAAAAACCCAGATGGAGAGCCAACGGGTGCAAGGCCCGGTCTATGAGTGCCACACTCGTGATGAATGCTCTCCGAAGCTATCGCGCTACCTGCAGCTGTATGTTATCCTAAGCTATGGTGCTACCTAAAGCTGTATGTTCCCCAAAGCTACCTGAAGCTGTGTGCTTCCCGAAGCTGTGTGCTTCCCGAAGCTGTGGGCTTGCGGAAGCTGTGTACTGATTGACCAATACTGTGTTCAGAACAACGCTCTTTGCTGCGCAATTCTACACGTTGATCATACTATGAACTGTTTCATGTTGTGACAGTGCTGAAAACTCATCAAATAATATTTGGTGATAACTGCCGTGCCGACTACTAACTATATGTCAATAACATATTTTGCTTTGCGCTACAAACATGGTGGACACACTGTAGTATTTCTTTCCTGAGAATAGGAGGGATGTTACGTTCAGAGGAAACGATGTTTCGCCGTTTGCTTGCCGCAGCGTTTCATACGCCATCCATGTAAACAAAGACCAATACTCCGCGATGCTTGGTCACTGCTAGTAATTATGTTCTTGTAACTGCCGTTAGCCACAGCACCACACAACAACAACAACGGGTATTCTAGTTTGATAAGCTGTAGAGATACTGTTGATTTGTGTTGACGGAACGTAACTATAGCTCGTCAGTGCTGTAAATTTCTTAGCTAAATTAATTATGGGGGCTCAGTTCCTGAGGTCATTATGTGCCTCTGAAATATTTCCGACTATCGCTCACAGGATGAGTTTGGAGTCTACTACCGCTCAAAGGCTCCCGAGTACAAAGGCTCTACTACCGGACACAGGATGGATATGGGGTTCACTACCGGTCACAGGAATGGTCTGGTCTGCATAATAAATGATCTAAATTAAACTATATATTTTTAAATCGCTGAAGATTGAATTCACGCTGTGAGCAAGACACGACCTTTCCTTTTATTTCCGTTCTTCATTAACTTTTTGTTAAGGTTATATTAGGAGAGAGTTGCCGAAGTTTAGGTTTAGTTATGTTGAATTAGGTGCGGGTGCGTTGGTGTTGAACTGCAGGATTATCAATCGCTCTAGGGGTTATTAAGGCAACCATCTAAGCACTCAGGCCAGCCAGCAGGTATTTAACTCTGAACATAGTTCAAGGCTAAAATCAACTCTCATTCATTTCAATTCAAATATCAAAACATTTTTTATCGTGTTATCTGCCTCTCTCTCTCTCTCTCTCTCTCGTAATGCAAACCCTTATTGATTTTATCATGATAATTATCCTTATAACCAATATATATATATATATATATATATATAATATTATATATATATATATATATATATATATATACTGTAATCAATACTGTAACTTTTTTGTGTAATGACATTTTCAAATAAAGTTAGATAAATATACACACATACCAAAAGAATAGGGGTGTAGGAGAAGAAAATATCAAAGTGTTCAGTGAGGATCCACAAGGTCTTCTCTGAGTACTCTTTATTTTCTTCTCCGAGGCTATGGGTCCCTACACTTGCACCAGAGGTGGTACCCCTTCTAGGTTAAAAAAAAAAATATATATATATATATATATAATATATATATATATATATTATATATATATATATATATGTATATATATATATATATATATATATATATATATATATATATATATATATATATAATAACCAATAATGGTAACTCTTTAACTCTGTGCTACAGTGACATACTGACCATCAATACTTTATCAATGAAAATACCAACTTTTCAATATTTTGTCAATTCTCGCCAATTTGTGAAAGTCAACATAAATAATTTATATAATAATGTATCTGAAAAATCTTATATGTAAGGTACTGGAGGGTCAGGAATTCTGTGATTCATCAAGAGGGATGCGGATAGTCGGATTAACGGGAGGCCGTTTAAGCGGAGTTGTTCGGAAGTGAAACGAAGAGACCGGCCACCGAAGCCTAAGTTGGGGTTGAGAAACGGACGAGGGTGCCTATAGAAATGCAAATTTTCATATGATCAACAATGGGTGTGGGTCCCCCTGGGGGGGCGTGGGCCCCCTAGTTGGGGACCCCCTCCTCCCTTCTTCTGCTACATATACCACCCACAATTGCTTAATCCACCGCCCCCTATTTTCGTACTTTTCTCTCGTGTCTTCATCCTCCCCTCATAGTTCTCCTATCCCTATCCACTCTTCACAACCACGCGTCTGGTACTCGCTAGGACGCTGGTACAAATCCTCAATATTGCTCGAAACGGATTTTTTCTCACCTACTCTCTTAAGTCTCATAATCTTCTATGATCATCAATTTTTCCCTCACACACATTCCATACTTAGCAACCCAACTCATAACCCAGTCCATCCACCTCATAACCCCTTCCTCCCTCATCCAACCTTCCCCATAAACCAATACAGTGTACGAGAATGAGATTGTAAAGAAACAGAAAATGGAATTGAAAAAGGTGCATATGTGAATCAATTGAACATTGAATTAGGTTGTGGAATTAAACAACAACAATTTATTAGCAAGATGTAAACTAAAATATATTGGAATGAAATGGCTATTGTAAACAAAGATGAAATGTACTTAGTAATCTATTTTAATACAATATTGAAATTAGAAATGGGATATAACACAACAGAAAACGGAAACATAAAAAGGCCGCAACTCAAACAATTCCATTTAAATAATTTATTCTAACCACGAGAAAACTAAGAGTCAAAAGTTGACTTTTACTAAACTTAGAACATTGCCGCATGAAAATTATGTCGGCATCTTATAAACTACCCGGTTTACTTAGAATATTGCTCAGTGTGTTGAGTGAAACTCCAAGCTTATCAGTCTACAGAACTAGTAAACTAAAAAACAAGTTTTACATATACTAAAATACTTGTAAATTTGGAATGTAAGTGTTGCAAAATCTATTAAACTTTAACAGCACTTTAATATTTTTGTTAAATAAGTGTGTAAATTCAAAATGTAAAGGTTTTGAGTATTAAAAACATAAAAACTTCAGAACGCATATAATAGAATCAACAAATCTGAATAAAGGTGTACTTTCCTTTTCGGTGTATATACACTTAGAGTTTACTTTGGTCCCGGAATATGTTCAGAAGCAAGGTATACTTGCTAGTTGGCCAATAAGCTATTGTGACGGTCTTAACACTCCTCCAAGGGATGATAGGCTTCAAGCTTAGCACCATACCAAAATACACATACTGTTGATATTTGCAAATTAAAAAAATGTATGGGTTTAAGCTTATACATTAATAAAGCGTGGGGTTAAAAGCCTGTAAACATTATAACTAAAAATACTTGTGTTTTATAGCTAGTTGTAAATAACTATGTCAAGGCATTTCTAAACATATACAGTAGATTTCATTGCTGCTTAGTACATCAAGATTCAAAGTTTAGAAATTAATAAGAATAGGTATGGATATTCTCTCTCTCTCTCTCTCCCTCTCTCTCTCAAATTTCAATTACCTGACAAGACATAGTTGGAAGACCCTAATATCGTTATTGGATGAGGCTTGTTAATTAGGCCTCAGGGTTAGGGGAACCTAACACATATGTTAACTTTAGATAAAGTTTTTTGATAAATAGTCATAAACACCGAATGTAAGAAGTAAGTTGTGTAGCTAGACCCACGTTAGAGAATTAGATTCCTTACTGAGCAGATTCCTTTTGGTTCAGATCCTTATATGTCGGAACGACAGGCCCGTGAGACAGGTTGTGACGTGTGACTAACGCACTGCGTGGTAGACAGAGGAGACAGGCTGAATAATGATTTCGTAGACAGGGGAGAAGATAGTTTCACTATCTACTCCCCCCCCCCCATCACCTTTCTTTCTTATCTCTTCACAATCCCTTTCTATGCGAGGTAGTAGTCGAAGTGTCGGCCCATGAATGGGTGGAGTGAGGCGAACATGACCCGATCGATCTTCCTCCTGTACCACCCACCCGTCCACCCACCCGTCCACCTACCCGGCCACCCACTCGGCCACCCACCCGGCCACCCACTCGGCCACCCACTCGGCCACCCACTGCTACACCCACTCTTACTATCTCTTTATTATATTCAGTGCCAATCACCTGGTTGCTGTGGCACTAGTGAGATCTGTCAATCATCCAACTGGTTTCCAAGTTATATTTACAGATCAACTTTCCATTAAGTATATTTATCTGAAATTGTTCACAACTCTAAAGTTGAATTCAAGATAAAATATTGGGGGTTTTAAGTATATTTTTTTTGACAAGAACGTGCCGAGTACAAAGTTATTTTACAGAACGATTAGACAGTTTCACTTTCCACCAATAGCAGCCGACACAGCGGGAATTCTTAAGTAGCCAATCACCGTCTTTCATTGGTCAGCTGATCCTGTTGACACACCTCGTAGACCCCGGTTGAGGTGGTGACGTTGTTGTGTGTCGTGAGTGTATTGTGAGAGTGTTGTGAGTGTGTTTAGTGCGTATCTCGAACCGTTATGTAAGTTTAATAAGGAAGTTCTTCTATCCGGCTGCAGTGTTTCCCGGCCCGGTTGAAACTGTTTGATTTATACGGTTAAACGACTTAACTGTCGGGTCTGTGGAGCTTCTCGGTGGTAAGTTTTGTCTCAAATTTGTTCAGTATATATATGATTATATAATATATATATATTATATTTATATTCAAAATTTTTTATTATTATTTTTGATTCAAGGATCAAGCTAGCCTAGCACTGATTTTCAACTACACATTGGTAGTTTCAGATAAGGAATGGATTAGCCTGAATTATGATGAGTGAAATATTTTACGCGTAGTACACGTGTAAAGTACTGGTCAGTATACAATGTATACTGCATTTGCTTACTTTGTCTTACTTTAATAAATTGATGGTGAGACAATACATTGTTACTACGGTGATGACGCTATACAAGATCATTGTCATCACGGATATATTGATCTATTTCCATTCATCACCTTTCAGGATTAGGTAATCAATATAGCTTTGCATATTTACTACACGCACGATGCGTGTTACATTAGTTACAGATCATTCAGGTTGAAATTCATTGTTTTTTCATGCAATGTTGAGAGAAAATGTGGTTTACAATACGAATATGGCATCACTGTTTTTACCCGGAGGTTGCCACCTCTCTCTTATTTCTTGTTTAAAGTGACGCTTACTACCCACTGTATAATGTTTAACTAATTTAAAGCCGCATAATTTCATAATTAGAAGACAAACAATTATACTTTTGGATTGTTTATTGTTTAAATGTTGGATTTAGGCCTTGGCTATAGGCATTACGGCCGGTTTAGACTAGGCTGTACAAGCATCAAGATTTTATATATCATCATTGGTCAAAAACTGAGCAAGACTTTGACAAAAAAAAGTGATGTTGAAACGCATTCAAAAGATCTGTTCCTAATGATGATGTAACATATATATATATATATTGTGGATTTATTTATATATCTATAAAATCAAGATATGAATGTATATCTCGGAAACTGACGGGTTCCCCATGTAGTGTATATATCGATAAACAGAAATGACTTCGAGTAATGGGGGGGGGGGGTTAGGCGAGACGTTTGGGTCTAGGGCCAAGTTTTTCAGGTCTATTGTTATGGGGGTAGGGTCGCATTGCCCCCCCATCGCTTTAGAAAGTATCGGCTCCTATTGCGACTCTTCCTCCCCCCCCCCTCCACTCCCACAGTGATTTACATGAAGTTTGAAACTGTACTTTTGTTTCTCGAGTTTTCCATAATCACCCCGTCACTACCCCCTCCGTTTATTACCCCCCTACATTCACTACCCCCCTTCCATTTATTACCTCCTTCACTACCCTTCCATTCATTACCCCGTCTGCCTATATATTCCCCCACAATCTCTTCCCTGTCCCTCCCTCTCTTTTTGCTCACGTATTGGCCCCCCTCCCTTCTCAGCTTGTCTTTCCCTCCCTCTTGTGTCTATCCGCTCAACGTCTCCCTCTCCCTATTCCTTCCCTTTCTCACCAGCCACCTCCTCTTCCGGTTAGCCCCTCACTTCCTCCACCTATCCTTCTACCCTCCTCCCTCCCCCCTCCCTCCCTCTCTCCCCCCTCCCTCCCTCTCCCCCTCCTGAGTAAAAGCGTCAATTGTTGGTAAATCTTATCGGAGCAGAAGCGAACAAAAGGAGGCGAGCGCGATGTTAGCGCTCCTATTGAATCTTTTCTATTTGTGAAAACTCCATGACACTTGTTCAGATAGGCTTTTCATACACTAAATCATAGAGCGGAGGCTGGGCTCAAGCCTCGGCCACCCTGGCGCACCAGCTCTTCGCCCTTATTCACTCGTGGATTTAAGGGCCATTTTCATCCCGTGTGAGACAGTTGCTTGGTACGCCGCGCGGCGGCCGGCGGGTCGGGCTATTGTTCTAGACTGTTTTGTTATTTTAACTCAAAGAGAAGTTGCTCGTTCATAAACGCTAATATCACGGGACGGTTTTCTCTCTCTCTCTCTCTCTCTCTCTCTCTCCTCTCTCTCTCTCTCTCTCTCTCTCTCTCTCTCTCTTCCTGCTGCTCCTTTTTATCTTTAAAGCGAGTTAATGGCTCCAGCATCAAAATAGAGAAGTGGTGGTCCAGGCGGGTGATCAGGGGAACACGGAACGCATCAACTTCAGGTGGCGTCACGGGGACGATGGATGGTATACGGTGACCGTACGCACTGTTTTTCTCCCTCTGCGAAAGTTTTGCATTAAAACACGCTAAAATCTGGCTCTTAGACTTTGTTCTACCTTATTTAACTAGAATAGTTGCTGTCAACTGGAAACCGCAACACAGGTAATAAAAGAAAATTTGATGAACTCGGCCCAAACCGGATGTTACGTCATCGGATGACGTAACCGAATGTTACGTCATCGTAAACACAGGAATATTATGTAATAAGGAACACAGGAATGAAACGTCACGGAGAAAGACAGAAAAAAATATCAACGTCATGGTTAACGCAGTAATATTACAGCAATAACGAACGCAAAGTGTTAAATAATCTGTCTTTATCTACCCTATCAGTTCCTTTGAGAATCGTGAAAGTGGTGATCATGTCCCCCATAACTCCTGTGTTTTCCAGCGATGTGAGGTTTATATTCCCATACTCTTTCCTCGTAGCTCAAACTTCTAGTTCTGGGATTAGTTTGGTGGCATACCTCTTATCTTTCTAACTTTGTCTTGTGTTTAACTAGGTATGAACTCCAGCTGGAGCTATGTACACCAAGATTGGTTTGACATAAGTGGTATACATGATCCTGAACCATTCCTTACATAAGTTTCTAAAGGCAGTTATTATGTGGTCAATCTAGCATATGCCACTGATGAAATCCTTTTGATGTGGGCTTCTGGGGACAGGTTCGGTGTGATATCTCTCTCTTTGACTCTTGCATGATTTCACCTCCCTGGTGGTATTTTGTGTTCAGACCTTCTGCTCCCTTCGCCTAATTCATTATTTTACACTTTCCTGAGTTGAATTTTAGTAGCCATTTTCTAGACCATTCCTCCTGTTTGTCAAGGTCGTCCTGTAGTCTCTCTTCTCTGTCTTGATTTTTCTCATAATTTTTGCATCATTACCAAATATTGAGAGGAATGAGTCTATTCCCTCTGCAAGATCCTTTGCATATATTAGAAACAGGATGGGTCCAAGTACAGAGCCCTGTTGAACTCCGCTGATAACATCTCGCCACTCTGATGTCTCCCCCCCACACGATTACTCGATGTTTTCCTGTTGCTCAGATACTCCCTATAACTACTGGAGCACCTTTCCTTTTACTCCTGCCTGTTGCTCCAACTTTTGTATCAGCCTTTTATGGGGAACTGTGTCAAAGGCTTTCTGACAGTCCAAGAAAATGCAGTCTGCCCACCCTTCTCTTTCTTACCTAATTTTTGTTGCTTGGCCATTGAACTCTATTAAGCCTGTGAGGCCGAATTACATCTCTGAACCCATGCTGGTGGTGTGTTACAAAGCTATTTCCCTCCAGATGCTCTACGAGCCTTTTAA
>WNGS01028583.1:8153347-8165237 GCA_020271785.1 Procambarus virginalis | reverse complement strand
TTAACCCCCAAGCTACTTTCTGTCTCGTTAAACCCTCCAACTGCTTATACTGCCCTCGTTAAACCCTCCAGGTGCTTACTGCCTCGTTAAACCATCCAGTTGCTTATACTGCCTCGTAAAACCCTCCAGGTGCTTACTACCTCGTTAAACCCTCCAGGTGCTTACTACCTCGTTAAACCCTCCAGGTGCTTACTACCCTCGTTAAACCCTCCAGGTGCTTATACTGCCTCGTAAAACCCTCC
The DNA here is from genome assembly GCA_020271785.1 of Procambarus virginalis. Lineage (NCBI taxonomy): Eukaryota > Metazoa > Arthropoda > Malacostraca > Decapoda > Cambaridae > Procambarus > Procambarus virginalis. Next base: position 8,164,995 of record WNGS01028583.1, on the reverse strand, counting down.
AGGGTGCTTACTACCGTCGTTAAAAAACCCTCCAGGTGCTTATACTGCCTCGTAAAACCCTCCAGTTGCTTACTGCCTTCGTTAAAACCCTCCAAGCTGCTTATACTGCCCTCGTTAAAACCCTCCAGCTGCTTATACTGCCTCGTAAAAACCCTCCAGCTGCTTACTGCCCTCGTTAAACCCTCCAGCTGCTTACTGCCTCGTTAAAACCCTCCAGCTGCTTACTGCCTCGTTAAAACCCTCCAGCTGCTTACTGCCTCGTTAAACCCTCCAGCTACTTACTGCCTCGTTAAACCCTCCCCCCCCAAGCTACTTACTGCCTCGTTAAACCCTCCCCCTCCAAGCTACTTACTGCCCTGCGTTAAACCCCTCCCCCTCCAAGCTACTTACTGCCTCGTTAAACCCAGGAGCTCTTTATTGCCACCGGTTACATTATCATAATGATTTGTCGGCTCACTCCCACATACAAGATGTGTTAGGCTCTTGAGAGTGTTATTGGCAGGGACGTCATTCACTCTCCACGACCCAGCTTTATTTGAGGACAGCTCTCGGGACACACAGTAATTAAAACTCAAGTGTGGATCCCGTCCCCCCACCCCTCCACTGGTGGGATGTTTTGGTTGGTGCTGCGTTTCATCATACTCAGAGGACCGGCGGAATACCGCAGCGCCGCGTCAACTCGACTAAAGGTCACACGCACTACGGGACACAGGTGGAAATTGAGTGCCCAAATAAGTCATAGAAACATTATAAAAAATTTGTTTTGTGTCAGAGTAGTTGACAAAGGGAATGCACTAGGAAATGATTTGGTGGAGGCTGACTCCATACACAGTTTCAAGTGTAGATATGATAGAGCCCAGTAGGCTCAGGAATCTGTACACCAATTGATTTACAGTTGAGAGGCGGGACCAAAGAGCCAGAGCTCAACCCCCGCAAACACAACTAGGTGAGTACATAGACACACACACACACACACATTTCAAGATGGAAAAAGAGGCATAATCTTCAGTATTCCAGGCAAAAGCCTCCTTCCTTAAGGTCAGATTGGCAAGAACTTTGACTCCTGACTACCTGCCATTCTCCTCCTCCTCCCTCTCGTATCTGACTCTTCGGGAACCTGATTTTCGGGTGGAAACTCCATGATTACAGAAGGATCTGATCTTCCTCTACAGAAGACCCATGAAAGTTCATTTGATATCGAAAATCAATTTCATCGTTTTTTTTGGTCGTCTAAGAGGGATAACTAAGGTATTTGGCGGATCGTGTTAAGGTGTTCGATACACAGGATTAAAACATGGTCTTATGTGGGCCTCCTACACCGTCCTGGAGTCCTCTGTATCAATCATCCGAGATTCCCGCCAGAATGCTTCGCTCACGGCCACTCCCGGTATCGCTCAATATGCAATAGATGACAAAAGCCGAGTGACGAACCGCAGAGAAAATCGGGCGGCGTACTGCGGCCCTCGAGGATAATTGGCGCCAACACTAGTCTGGCCTGAATGTCCTTAATTTTGAGTGATTTCACCCCGCTGTCATTTTGCTTACTTGTGGCTCGTCTCTTTTGCTCCTTCCACGGCGCCTTCAGTAGGTTGTTGGGAGTTGAAAAGGCCGCTTGGGGGGGCTAAAAAGGGTGGGGATATGATCGAGTCGGTAGTCAGTGATCGATTCTTCCCTCTCTCAGTGACCAGAACACCATTGCCGTTTCCCGGGCAGAAGAAAACGCGCGCTTACGGGAGGTGTCTTTGCCAGACCAAACGAAAGTCACTAGAAATTGGTCTGTCTGCCTTTAGCTAGCCTCCCCCTCACACCCCTCCCCTTCCCCCCAAATACCTCCCATCCCCCCACCCTTCCCCCCTCTTCCACACTCGTTCCCCCTCCCTTGGAAGGATCGGGCCCTGAAGAAAAGGCAATTTCTGGCTTGCCTACTCTGAAAAGGCGAGGGGAAGGCCGTGACAATGGCGTCTTTCAGAGGAGACCGTGCCTGCAATTTTCTTCATCACTTGCCCTGCGCTTTCATTCTTTCACCGTGGAGAAAATTTCTTTCCAAATGCCAGTCACCCGTTTTTGGTTGAGCGGGGCTAAACAATCGGGCACGGTGGCGGCGGCGGCCCCGGCAACCGCGGCTTCTGGAGGTGCTGATGATTCCTGCTGCTGGAGGTGGCTCCTACAGGGGCTCCTGCTGCTGCAGGTGGCTCCTGGTGGCTCATGCTGCTGCAGGTGGCTCCTACAGGGGCTCCTGCTGCTGCAGGTGGCTCCTGGTGGCTCATGCTGCTGCAGGTGGCTCCTACAGGGGGCTCCTGCTGCTGCAGGTGGCTCCTACAGGGGCTCCTGCTGCTGCAGGTGGCTCCTACAGGGGGCTCCTGCTACTGGTGGTGTTTTCCAATGTTAGTGGCTCCCAGTACATATGGTTATTTGTACTGGGCTCTTGGTTGTGGTGGTGGAGGCTCTTGGCTGTGAATTATTATATACTGTACTTAAATTTTTAGCTGTAATATTTTTTTACGGTAGCGAAGTCGGCTCACATCCAACTAACCTGGGTTCGATTCCCGGACAAGGAGAAAAGTTTGAGCACTTTTCCTTACATCTGATGCGCTGCTCACCTGACGTTTTTTTTTATAATTTTTTTGCCGGGGTATTCCTGCGCGGGCCTTAAGCTTCTGACTGGCCCACTGGGCGGGCCCTAAGCCTCTGGCTGGCCCACTGGGCGGGCCCTAAGCCTCTGGCTGGCCCACTGGGCGGGCCCTAAGCCTCTGGCTGGCCCACTGGGCGGGCCTTAAGCCTCTGGCTGGCCCACTGGGCGGGCCCTAAGCCTCTGGCTGGCCCACTGGGCGGGCCCTAAGCCTCTGGCTGGCCCACTAGGCGGGCCCTAAGCTTCTGGCTGGCCCACTGGGCGGGCCCTAAGCCTCTGGCTGGCCCACTGGGCGGGCCCTAAGCCTCTGGCTGGCCCACTATGCGGGCCCTAAGCCTCTGGCTGGCCCACTGTGCGGGCCCTAAGCCTCTGGCTGGCCCACTGTGCGGGCCCTAAGCCTTTGGCTGGCCCACTGGGCGGGACCTAAGCCTCTGGGTGGCCCACTGGGCGGGCCCTAAGCCTCTGGTTGGCCCACTAAGTCTTACTCGTTTGTTGTTTCTGTCTTAGGCGGAATGTGAGTATTTATAACTCGTATGTTCACTTCAGTAAGATTATGCCCAATGTGTTTAACAACTTCTCCCGCTCTGTTAAATCTCGGTTGAAATCTTATTGGGTTTGTAACTGTGCAGTGTGTTAGATAATGTTCCAGTGGTCTGTTGTGGTTGTAACTGTGCAGTGTGTTAGATAATGTTCCAGTGGTCTGTTGTGGTTGTAACTGTGCACTGTGTTAGATAATGTTCCAGTGGTCTGTTGTGGTTGTAACTGTGCACTGTGTTAGATAATGTTCCAGTGGTCTGTTGTGGCTGTAACTGTGCACTGTGTTAGATAATGTTCCAGTGGTCTGTTGGGGCTGTAACTGTGCACTGTGTTAGATAATGTTCCAGTGGTCTGTTGGGGCTGTAACTGTGCACTGTGTTAGATAATGTTCCAGTGGTCTGTTGTGGCTGTAACTGTGCACTGTGTTAGATAATGTTCCAGTGGTCTGTTGTGGCTGTAACTGTGCACTGTGTTAGATAATGTTCCAGTGGTCTGTTGTGGTTGTAACTGTGCAGTGTTAGATAATGTTCCAGTGGTCTGTTGTGGCTGTAACTGTGCACTGTGTTAGATAATGTTCCAGTGGTCTGTTGTGGCTGTAACTGTGCACTGTGTTAGATAATGTTCCAGTGGTCTGTTGGGGCTGTAACTGTGCACTGTGTTAGATAATGTTCCAGTGGTCTGTTGGGGCTGTAACTGTGCACTGTGTTAGATAATGTTCCAGTGGTCTGTTGTGGCTGTAACTGTGCACTGTGTTAGATAATGTTCCAGTGGTCTGTTGTGGCTGTAACTGTGCACTGTGTTAGATAATGTTCCAGTGGTCTGTTGTGGTTGTAACTGTGCAGTGTTAGATAATGTTCCAGTGGTCTGTTGTGGCTGTAACTGTGCACTGTGTTAGATAATGTTCCAGTGGTCTGTTGTGGCTGTAACTGTGCACTGTGTTAGATAATGTTCCAGTGGTCTGTCGGGCATGTCTCCACAGTGCTGACATTTCCTCTCATCTTCCGGAACCTGTAAACCTATCCCCCCCCCCATGCACATGGGGTATCCCCGCCTGATGCCGTATTCACCTAGTTGTATTCACCTAGTGTACTTCTGTTTTTTGTTATGCCTTTCATGAAACTAAGTGTTTCGTAGTGGTAGATTTCTTGTACCAACCTGCAAATCCTGTGTTGCAGCTGCTGTGTTGCAGTCACTGTATTCTCGTAGTTGTATTCACCTAGTTGTGCTTGCGGAGGGTTGAGATCTGGTTCTTTCGGCCCGCCTCTCAACTGTCAATCAATCATCTGATTTTCTTTCTTCCACACACACGCACACACACACAGGAAGCAGCCCGTAGCAGCTGTCTAACTCCCATGTACCTATTTTCTGCTAAGTAACAGAGGCATTAGTGTGAAAGAAACTTTGCCCATTTGTTTCCGCCATCGCCGGGGACAGATCCCCGGTCCCTAGGATTACGAGTCCCGAGCACTGTCCACTCAGCCACCAGACCCCCAAAATGTGCATCTTCAGCATTGCTCTATCTGTAAGCATTTGATTAATCTGTGCAAGACTCTCCATTATGTGGTATGTGAATGTCTACATTTCTTCTCTTAGTTGCAAATTATGCAGCTTCATGTGCAATGTCGTTCCCTGGTATTCCTACATGACTTAACACCCAGTTCATAAGTATCCGACGACGTTAACGTTTGAGTGTTTGCATTAATGATATGACATTTGTGATCAGATGGATGTTGCCACGAAAGTGTTCTTGTTGCAACGTCTCAATGGCAGTTCTCGAAATTTGCACGTATGATAACATGTTGTCGGTGTTCAGCAAGAACATTTTCCAAAGTCTTTTGAATAAATAGCATTTCTGTTTATAAAGTTAAACACCCGTTTGAGAGTCTCCAACTAACTAGAGAGTTTTCTGCTTAAACTGCAGCTCCGGATTCTTGTCCCTGCTGGTCTACTGACTCATCTGTGAAGTATTTGCTTAACCACTTGGGCAGGACGGTGGAGCGACGGTCTCTCTTCGTGCAGGCCGGCGTTCAATCCCCGACCGTCCAAGTGGTTGGGCACCATTCCTTTCCCTCGTCCCCGCCCCAAATCCTTATCCTGATCCATTGTTTTTATATTCATCTGTACAATGTTGCGTTGCTGATAAGGGATTAGTCTGATTCTTTTTTTCCCAAGAGCCAAGAGAAAAGGGCCTTTTTTCCCCATCTTAGTCAGCTGGCAGCGATTCCCAAGGTTCTTGCATAACAAAGTCTGCATGTACATTCTCGACACCCCTTTTCAGTGTAAGTTACAGCCCCGCTCCTGTGCCAGGTAAGTCCACTACGGGGCTCACCCTAGCCCGTGCTACTTGGAACTTTTTTGTTCCTAGAAGTTGAATCTTAAACAACAACAACAACAACCTTTTCAGTGATTGTATTTGTGGTTTCGGATGTTTTAGTGTTTATTATACAGCGGGTCCACCTGTGTTTATTGGAAGCGCTTTTCTTCCGAGTTTGTGCTCGAATGATTATGTCTTTGAGTCATCACAATCGACTTGATGATGGTCCAGACGAACCGAAACGTCGTCGTCTCCTCATCTTGTGATGAGTGGTGTGGTCATCGTATCTTCAACCTCGTTATTGTGACTCATCGTCTGCATCTTTAAGTGAACTGATTCTTGGTCTAGTCAATATCTTGGTCAGCATGTGGCCAGCAATCCCTTTTACCCTTATTTCAGCCCATGTTGAAATAATAGGTTCCCGGGAATTAGTCGACTGTTGTGGGTTGCATTCTGGGAAAGAGCGGTAGTTGACCTAGTGGGACGCGAATAAGCCGAAAAGGCTTCGTGTCCCCGACAATAGGAAACCATGTTAATTTTCTGAGAATAAATGAATTGTTATGATTTTTTTTTAGGAAGGTGTGGCATTGGTTTGTGGGTTTGGGAAATTTATTTTTTTATGAATATGGTGTAATTGTGCTGTTTAAAGACGTGTGAGTGTGTTCTCGCCTAGTTGTGCTTGCGGGGGTTGAACTTCGGCTCTTTGGTCCCGCCTCTCAACTGTCAATCAACTGATGAACAGGTTCCTAAGCCTACTGGGCTCTATCATATCTACATTTAAAACTGTGTATAAAGTCAGCCTCCACCACATCACTGCCTAATGCATTCCATCTGTTAACTACTCTGACACTGAAAAAGTTCTTTCTAACATCCATGTGGCTCATGTGGGTACTCAGTTTCCACCTGTGTCCCCTTGTTCGCGTACCACCAGTGTTGAATAGTTTATCCTTGTCTACCCGGTCGATTCCCCTGAGGATATTGTAGGTTGTGATCATGTCTCCTCTTACTCTTCTGTCTTCCAGTGTCGTAAGGTGCATTTCCCGCAGCCTTTCCTCGTAACTCATGCCTCTTAGTTCTGGGACTAGTCTAGTGGCATACCTTTGAACTTTTTCCAGCTTCGTCTTGTGTTTGACAAGGTACGGGCTCCATGCTGGGGCCGCATACTTCAGGATTGGTCTTACATATGTGGTGTACAAGATTCTGAATGATTCCTTACACAGGTTCCTGAACGCTGTTCTGATGTTAGCCAGCCTCGCATATGCCGCAGACGTTATTCTTTTGATGTGGGCTTCAGGAGACAGGTTTGGTGTGATATCAACTCCTAGATCTTTCTCTCTCTCCGTTTCATTAAGTACTTCATCTCCTATTTGTGTGTGTACTCACCTAGTTGTGTGTGCGGGGGTTGAGCTCTGGCTCTTTGGTCCCGCCTCTCAACCGTCAATCAACAGGTGTACAGTATCCTGAGCCTATTGGGCTCTATCATATCTACACTTGAAACTGTGTATGGAGTCAGCCTCCCCACACATTACTTCCTAATGTGTGTGTGTGTGTGTGTGTGTGTGTGTGTGTGTGTGTGTGTGTGTGTGTGGTGTGTGTGTGTGTGTGTGTGTGTGTGTTGACCTTCTGTGTACTTCAGAGTGTGTTATCTGATTGGTTTTAATCACCGTGATTTAGTCTGAGGCTAATGCACATAGGAAGTTACCGTGGCTGAATCCCGACCACAACAGTCAGCTTGTATAACTCTATGACGAACCGATCTAAAACATAATCTTAGACACTTGATTTTTGAACGTGAACTTATAACAATTTTTTTAGACCTATTGCATAATCAACTATGTAACTATTTCATTGAATCTGGATGCAGTAGAAGACATCCCAACAATGTTTTCTAAATTTGTTTAACCCATATTATTATTGTTACCTACATCTTTTATGAATCAAGTCCTGTCCTGTGTGGCAGTGAATATGAGCAGCGTCCTCACTGTCCTGTGTGGCAGTGAATATGAGCAGCGTCCTCACTGTCCAGTGTGGCAGTGAATATGAGCAGCATCCTCACTATCCTGTGTGACAGTGAATATGAGCAGCATCCTCACTGTCCACTGTGTGGCAGTGAATATGAGCAGCTTCCTCACTGTCCTGTGTGACAGTGAATATGAGCAGCGTCCTCACTATCCTGTGTGACAGTGAATATGAGCAGCATCCTCACTGTCCAGTGTGACAGTGAATATGAGCAGCATCCTCACTGTCCCGTGTGGCAGTGAATATGAGCAGCGTCCTCACTGTCCTGTGTGCCAGTGAATATGAGCAGCATCCTCACTGTCCCGTGTGGCAGTGAATATGAGCAGCGTCCTCACTGTCCTGTGTGCCAGTGAATATGAGCAGCATCCTTACTGTCCCGTGTGGCAGTGAATATGAGCAGCATCCTCACTGTCCAGTGTGGCAGTGAATATGAGCAGCATCCTCACTGTCCAGTGTGGCAGTGAATATGAGCAGCGTCCTCACTGTCCAGTGTGGCAGTGAATATGAGCAGCATCCTCACTGTCCTGTGTGGCAGTGAATATGAGCAGCATCCTCACTGTCCAGTGTGGCAGTGAATATGAGCAGCATCCTCACTGTCCTGTGTGGCAGTGAATATGAGCAGCGTCTCACTGTCCAGTGTGGCAGTGAATATGAGCAGCATCCTCACTGTCCTGTGTGGCAGTGAATATGAGCAGCATCCTCACTGTCCAGTGTGGCAGTGAATATGAGCAGCATCCTCACTGTCCTGTGTGGCAGTGAATATGAGCAGCATCCTCACTGTCCAGTGTGGCAGTGAATATGAGCAGCTTCCTCACTGTCCTCTGTGTGGCAGTGAATATGAGCAGCTTCCTCACTGTCCTGTGTGGCAGTGAATATGAGCAGCATCCTCACTGTCCTGTGTGGCAGTGAATATGAGCAGCTTCCTCACTGTCCTCTGTGTGGCAGTGAATATGAGCAGCTTCCTCACTGTCCTGTGTGGCAGTGAATATGAGCAGCATCCTCACTGTCCTCTGTGTGGCAGTGAATATGAGCAGCTTCCTCACTGTCCTGTGTGGCAGTGAATATGAGCAGCTTCCTCACTGTCCCGTGTGGCAGTGAATATGAGCAGCATCCTCACTGTCCAGTGTGGCAGTGAATATGAGCAGCGTCCTCACTCTCCTGTGTGGCAGTGAATATGAGCAGCATCCTTACTGTCCAGTGTGGCAGTGAATATGAGCAGCATCCTCACTGTCCAGTGTGGCAGTGAATATGAGCAGCATCCTCACTGTCCAGTGTGGCAGTGAATATGAGCAGCTTCCTCACTGTCCAGTGTGGCAGTGAATATGAGCAGCATCCTCACTGTCCAGTGTGTCAGTGAATATGAGCAGCTTCCTCACTGTCCCGTGTGGGTGAGGTTTAAAGTCCAGATTAAAAACATCATGAGGACAAATGAGGCGACCTTTGACAAGCCACCGGCTTACTGTCCTCATGGAGGCCACTGGAGCGTTAGTGGCCCCCCCCCTCAGGTAAATTCAGGTTGTCCCGGTAGTATAGTCGGGTTCGTTCTCGACGCACAATCGAGAATTTCGGGTTCGAATCCCGAGCGGGACAGAAATGGTCGGGCACATTGTCTTTCACCTAATGCTTCTGTTCACCTAGCAAGTGCGTAGGTACTCAGGAAGTTAGTCAGCTTGTTGGAGGGTTGCATCCTGGGCAGGGGCAGTAATTCGACCTTAGGAGGGTGAGGGGGGGGACCGCGATAAAAAGCTGAACGTGTACGAATACACTCTGGCTTCCTGTCCTCCCGATACAATGAATTATAGACAAATGTACTGCATAGCTGTGAGTGAAGCTCTTCTAGCATAGTCTCCCATAAATGAATCACCATCTTACGTTTTCTGTAAACGTCAAAAGAGAAAACGGATTTCATGTCCTGTAGCTTACGTTTTGAAGTTGTAGATTTCGTCCTCATAATTGACCTCAAAGCCACCATCTTTAATGGCCTCGATGGGGCCAGGAAGCTGGCGGCTTGTCAAAGGTACCCCACTGGTGCCGAAGTGTCTATAAACACCGAGAGTCTACTCCAGTAATGGACAATGTCAGGACCAAAGTATAATCTCATGTACTTTCATAAACCCAATGTACCTTTTTGGTATATATATAAATAAATAATAATTAACAGCATGTATACTGACTGTATAACCAGTATAGCAGTATACAACCAGTATACATGCTGGTTGGTCAGTAAACTGTTGTGGTTGGCCTTACCAACCTTGCGGAGGTTGATAAGTCTTAAAGCCAACAAAACGCTAATTCTTTGCTATAAGTACTCGGTCTGCTTGGCCCAGTTCCCACTGACCACAACCTATCCCCAGGATATGGTTATTGAGGGAATCACATGCTACAATGTACCCATTAATATTCTTCAAATTTTGCTACAATGTACCCATTAATATTCTTCAAATTTTGCTACAATGTACCCATTAATATTCTTCAAATTTGCTACAATGTACCCATTAACATTCTTCAAATTTTGCTACAATGTACCCATTAACATTCTTCAAATTTTGCACAATGTACCCATTAACATTCTTCAAATTTTGCTACAATGTACCCATTAACATTCTTCAAATTTTGCCACAATGTACCCATTAACATTCTTCAAATTTTGCTACAATGTACCCATTAACATTCTTCAAATTTTGCTACAATGTACCCATTAATAATTATCTGTTTGATATCCGAAACGTTATGCGTGTTAGTGGCTTTGCAAGAATGGAAAAAACTCCAATGTTATGTACTCTCACAATCCCAATGTATCCTCTTGAATATATATATATATATATATATATATATATATATATATATATATATATTAATATATATATAATATATATATATATTAATACTGAATAAGATTTGCTGCTACGACCTGCCTTCCTCAATTTCTATATATTTTCTATAATATTCTATATATTAATAAATAACTTGCAATATTCAAGAAGGGGGAGAGACGCGAAGAACTAAACTATAGACCCGTGTCATTAACGTGCAAGATTCTAGAGAAATGTTACGAGGAAAAAAAAAATAAATTGTAGAGCTTTGAAGAGAGTAAATTTTATAACAGAGGCACAACCGGCATCCGAGAGGGAGAATCATGCTTAGCAAACTTGATTGATTCTATGAGAAGGTCACGAAAATAAGACAAGAAAAGGATGGGATAGACTGCATTTTCCTAGACTTCCAAAAATTCGTTGATACAGTTCCTCTAGCCTATCGTCCTGTTTTGGTAAGTAATTATAGTAACGATGAGGACCGTAGTATATATACCACGTACAACGAAAGTAGAAATTTGAACTATTGAGTTGGACAAACCGGGAAACTATTTTTACCTGTGTTGCTTTGACAAACTAACCTAACCTAACCTAACCTTCGTAGGCTTAATACACAATATCTGAGGCCTAATATAAAACATATGTGTGCTATACTAGGCCTAGGAATATTTAAGTTATTTTTAGTTTAATTTATTTTAAAAGAATTTCTTACTAGTCAGTTTACTACTATTTAAAAGCTAAGTACGTACGAACTCGTGATTATTGACGATCGTCACAATAGTTATGTTACGATATCAACGCTTTCTATGGAGTGAGGTGTGGTGATATCGACGCCATCTATGGACCGGCACTCCAACTCCAAGGCATTACGTGAGACGAAGACAACGCCATCTGTTTGGCGGAGGTGTGACGTCTGTGAAAGGCTTCTGTTTATACTTCAGTTAGGAGGTGAGGTCATGATGAGGATCTCCAGTGAGTGAAGTAACGATGTCAACGCCATCTAGATTGTTCATCCGATTATAATTCACAGTTTCCCGGTGAATGGTTGTCATCCTGTGATCTCCTTGTACACTTTCCACAGAGGAGACGTGGAGAATCTATTGCACTTTGGAAATCAGTTCACCTTGGGCAGTCCAGAACTCCTGACTTGGTCTTGTGAGGGGGGAAAAGTGGCCGCCGTCGTAGTAGTAGCAGTGTTGGTGGAACGATGTACTCTGGATTTGACCAAGAGAGTTACAAGAGACAGTATTGGCCGTCTGCTGAGAAGTGCTGCTAGTGTGTTGCTAGACTTGTGCCAGGGTGTTCGAGACCCCTGGAAATGGTTATTTATGACCCC
>WNGS01028583.1:8133707-8146497 GCA_020271785.1 Procambarus virginalis | reverse complement strand
CGTCAGCGTGTTGCTGGAACCCTCTGCCAGTGTGTTTCTGGAGAGCAAATGTGTCGGGGTGTTGGCACATCGTGACGATACGGGGAGTGGACTGGACCATGTTGGGGAGGTTACCTTACCTTGAGGTGCTTCCGGGGCTTTAGCGTCCCCGCGGCCCAGTCATCGACCTGGCCTCCTGGTTGCTGGACTGATCAACCAGGCTGTTGGACGCGGCTGCTACAGCCTGACGTATGAGTCACAGCCTGGTTGATCAGGTGAAGGTGAACTCGCCGGTGCTTACCATTGAGCGTGCGATCGACGACGTATACTTGAAGATAGTTGACTCACTTAGTTTTGAAGAACACTGCAGATATTGAGTGTCCTGTGTGAAAGCGACGTTGTGTACATGTGTGTAGTAATATGACATTAGATAATATATTGGTGAAGGTGTAATTGTCTCGTTTAACCCCTCTTTATTCCTTCACAATTACTTGATACTGCCAATTCTTGACAAATTACCATTGACTTTAAGTGGGATTATTGAAGAAGAGGCTCTTAAGGCCCATTAAGAGAAGAACCCAGTTACTGGCTCCAGCAGGCCGTAACAAGGTATTATCTAAACAAGAGGATGGGGTGCACAAAAGACTAATACACAAGATGAAGAAACAAATGAAGAAAAGAGAAATGACACTGGACACTGGACTGGGAGTACATGACGGATAGGAAACAGAGGGTCATAGGCAGAGAGGATATATCTGGCTGGGAGTGGAAAATGGCGTTCCACAGGGTTCTGTCCTAAGACCATTACTCTTTTTTAATTTATGTAAATGACCTCGTATGAGGGAATGAGCTCGTGTATGTCGACTTTGCAGATGATACAAAGTTAATGAGGAGAGTAGAACTGAAGATGATAACAGGGTGCTGCAAGGAGATCTTAACATACTTCAAAAGTGAGCTGGAATTTAATCCAAATAAGTGTAAAGTAATGAAATGGGTAAAAGAGATAGGAGACCTATAGTTAAGAGGAAGGTAATTACAAGAAATAATAAGAGAAGAAGACCTGGGAGTAGATATAATCCCAACTCACAAGTCAAGCCTGACCTCGGGGCCGGGCTTGGGGAGTAGAAGAACTCCAAGAACCCCATGCAACCAGGTATCAACACCAGAGGCTCAAGTGAACAGGATAACATCAGCAGCATGTGGGAAGTTAGCAATCATAAGATCGTCATTTAAGAATCTAAGAAAAAAACAGCTTTCAAGTTCATACACACAACCTATGTGAGACCATTACTTAAGTATGCAGCTCCTGCGTGGAATCCATACCACGTGAAGAATAAACAGAAACTTGGGAAAGTTTCAACTAGATTAGTGACAAAATTGAGAGGCCTGAACTATGAGGACAGGTTGAGAGACTTCGCCCTCGCAACCTTAGAGGAACGAGGGGATATGGTAACAGCATACAAGATCTTGAGGTGAATGTATTAGGTGGATAAAGAAGGCTCTTTAAATTAAAAAGAGTTAGGACAAGGGGGGATATTAATGGAAGCTGGACATGCAAATGAGTCAAAGGGATGTAAGAAGCTCTTAGGGGGGTGATAGAAATAGCCTAAGCTACTCTATCCCTTTGAAATGTATTTTTTCTTGTCTCAATATAGATACTTGAAGAAGCTCTCGTTTCCTGTACAGGGAGCCCATCTTCACACCAAATCCCCTACCATTAGAAACCACACCCCCCCCCCCTCAAACACACCTGGTTAGTTCAGTTGTAGATGTGATAGTGTAGATGTATTAATAGTGGTAGAAATACTAAAAGTAGAAGAAGTAACAGTATGTTATTTCTCACAGTGGTTTTACTATAGTTGTGGAAGTGGCAGAGTTACTAGTACACAATGGTTCAAGTTCAAGTATGTTTATTTAGATAAGAAAGAAATACATCTCAAGGGATAGAGTAGCTTAGGCTATTTCTACCGCCTCTACTTCAAGTCCCTCAATATCTGATCTTAGAAAGAATGCCAACAGTTTTTGAAACTTTTTTTGATATATTTAGAAAGTGTATTCTCCTGACTGTCCTCTATCATCGTTACGTCATGCGTATCATTACTTTCTTCTACGCACGTTTCACTTTCCATTTCACGTCCTGTTTTACTTTCAATTACACGTCCTGTTTCACCAACATCTTCACCCCGTCTACCCTCCATAGCCATTTTTCCAATGCCTCAATCCTCTTATCTAGTTTTTTAGATACTCCAAAATTTGATTACCAGCCTCAGAGTTGACCATATTGTCGTGAACCTTGTCCTCACAAGGTTTCAGTTTTCCACTGCATTACTTACTTTCCCTAGGCTCGCCTTAATTATCTCCGTCCCTTTCTCCCACACATTGTTCATAGGGGCTGTCGTTGGCTTCCAGCTGTTTCCTCCATGTTCCTCTTGCACAATCTTTCCTTGCTGCGAGGATACATCTATCCTGCTTGTAGGACCCGTCCTAGTCTCTCTCAGATGAGGCTTCATGGGGCATAGATAGGAACCAGCATTGTGGCTACCTCGACAGTTGCAACAAACTGGGACGATTTTTTCACTTTTTCAATCTTGACTCTACACTCTCGCGAGTCGTGTTTCTTACCACAGTACCGACACCGGGGTCAAACTGGCATTTCCATGCCATATGTCCCCAACGTGAACACTTCATGCATAATATGGCTCCTCAATGTATTTTGCAACTTTCCTGTAGCCTAGTCCTTGCACAAAAATTCTTTCCGGCGCCTCACCCTTTACCAAGGCAACAACCTGGTTTTGTTTGTCACCACGAACACTGTTCCTCTTTGCCCAGACAACACTACCATTGTTGAGAAGAAGACAATCAGGATCCAAATAAGTTGGATACTTAAAAACTATGATCTTTGTGTGCACCATACCTTCTTCCGGAGTATGTTGTTGTTGTTAAAGATTCGCTACCTGGAACAAGAAGTTACAAGTAGCACGGGCTATGGTGAGCCCGTAAGGCACTTCCCCCGGAGTAACCATCACAATGTTCTGAAATCCAACCGTCGTGAGGCGTTCCACGGCCTTTTCTGTCCAACTGTTATGTAGGGCCGATGAAGACCCTCCTTGAAGAGTGGATCATATTCTAAACACTCCTTAGCCAGACGAACCGTCCACTCTAGGTTTTGGTGGAAGTTCAGTTGGCATGTTGTAGGGAACAACAGCCTCTTCCTTCTTTTAAATTGCTTCTCTTGCGTCCTGCTGAGTAGGGTTTCATTTTTTGGTCTCTGTTATTTCATCTTCTGTCTCGCTGTCTGTGAATATTTCGCCGTTTATTTCTGCTCATTACTACTTCAAACGGCTTGTTATTATCTTGTCTGCCCTCCTCACTATCACTTAGGGATACCGCCTCAGCCATTTCCTCGACACTCAAAGGCACTGTCAACAATCGTGAACAAATTCACAATATCCAGCTGTAGCAGCCACGTGCAAAAACGAAGATTGTGGAGCAATACTCCACCTCCCACCAAGCAGCGGACGCCAGAGCGCCAACACTGTGACCGCACAACCGCGGTCCGGTCACCATCCGTATTCTTATCCCTTCCGAGTGCTATATAGTTGTAATGGCTTGGCGCTTTCACTTGATAGTTCCCCCACCCCCCCTGAATAATATTACGAGAGCAGTATTTACGGGCTATTCATGCCCGTGCCACCTCTTGGGTGGCTTAATCTTCATCAATCGAGAGCAGTAAATGGTATAAAACCTTATCATAAGCTACGGGATTTGTAGATCAGTGTTTAAAGGAATTTCGGAAGTAATAATAACACAGCTGATGCCATCTGTCGGCAATATAGAACACTATCAACTGGCTGGTCAACAGTAGCCATAAGATACAGCTTACGCCATCTGTTGACATCAAATTACACTTATAACAAATCACCCCACAAAATACAACTAACGCCATCTGTTTTTTTTCCAACGCACTATAAATAGCCAAACAGCAACCATAAGGTGGGTTGCTGTGCTCGGGTAGGAGGTTCCAAGCTCTGCCCACAAGATGGTATGGGGTGCATAATAAATGCCATATCATTGGTAGATATTCTTTGTTGACATTCACCACAGCCAATCACAGGAAGGGATCAGCTAAAGGCTCTATCCACTTAATAAATCATCTTTATTCAGCACACCATCCCTGCTTATGATATTCTGTTTCAACTTTAATCGACCTAAAAAGTGAAGGGTTAAGTATTTATAAGCATTAATAAAGTGATAATTAAATACTGCAGGATGTAACGGGTGTTACAGAAACATGGGCTGGCTACCTGACTTGTGACGTCATCAGTGGGGGTTGCCTCACGCAAATAATATCGATGATACAATGCTCCGTTCTCTTATTGAACTCGATTATTCAGTTAGATGGAAATTCTGTCTTGTACATAACGAAGAGGTTGTGTTTGAAATAATAGATTGTTGTGCAAAAGACTTATTTCTTAGTTTGCATATAATTTATAGAAAGAGTGTTGGCATTCCCAGCAACAGCCAATCACAGGAAGGTATTTGCTAAAAGTCCGTCTCCTTATGACGTCCTCAGGAGCGACACACAGATCTAGCTTATGACTTTCTGTTTCATCTCTTGTATAAAAAAATATGAATATTTCTATTACTATGATTATTAAATGTATGAGATTATAACAGTTGTTACACAAAATGGCTAAATTATGCATTAAAAGAGCTCATAGTGGATTTTGTAATAGAGTTTTATGGCAAGGGAGTTATACATTTTCTAAATATCTTTGATATGGTGTTGACTTCTCAAGTTCAAGTTCAAGTATGTTTATTGAGACCAGAAAAATACATCTTAAAGGGATAGAGTAGCTTAGGCTATTTCTACCCCCTCTTCAAGTCCGTCAAGGAACTCACAAAGTCAGTGAGTACAAATGCACAAATCACAGTACAAGAATCCCATTTAACATTGCAAAAATAATATCCTGTTTATGAAAGAAATAACCCCTGTTTATGAAAGAAATAACCCCCTGTTTATGAAAGAAAAGATTTACACACGACTAACCAACCCGTCCTCGACTCAAGTCCATTACATCCAGCCGTCGCCCCCACAGACGCATTCATAAATTTTAGCATGCTGTTCATTCAAAACTAGATTTTCTCAAATATAAATTAATATTATATATATTAGCATATGCATATATAGGCATAGGTTAGGTTAGGTTAGGTGTTTAGTTCGGTTGGCGATTATTTGCATTTGTAGTAAGTGGGTGAAGCATTATAGCGATGTGGTTCGAACGAACTTGTCAGTGAAGCACTTGTTCGGAAGTGTTCGAACGAACAGTTGTGAGTCGTGTGTAAACCGTTTTTCATTCATAAACAGGTGTTTGGCGGGTGGATGGAATCACTTTTGGATCTTTGTTTGGAGGACGGGCTGCGACTAACAACTAATGACGTTCGAACACTTCCGGAACAAGTGCTTCGCTGACGACTTTTGTTCGAACCACAACACTGTAAATGCTTCACCCACGTACTACAAATACAAATAATCGCCAACAGAACCTAAACACCTTACCTAACCAGTGCCTAAATATGCACAATATGCTAATATATAATAATATGAATTTATATTTGAGAAATGCTCTGTTTTAAATGAACCGAATGTTAAAATTTATGAATGCGTCTTTGGGGTCGACCACTGGATGGAATGGACTTGGTTGGAGGACGGCCGCTAGACTGCACACCAGCAACATTTAATGACTTTCGATCACCAAAGTTTAATTTTGTGGTATAACTAGGCGACTCGGCGTTCATCACGGCGTCAACATCATCTACAGATGCAACAGAGATTGAGGGGAACCACAACCATGGCAGGTCAGTAACAGCAACACACACAGCTGCTTCGGTCTTTTATGTCTGTATATTTATAGGTCACAGCTTTCTTAATTGACTTAAGACTGGCCAGGCGAGCGGGCCAGATTCACGAAAGCAGTTACGCAAGCACTTACGAACGTGTACATATTTCCTCAATCTTTGACGGCTTTGGTTACATTTATTAAACAGTTTCAAGCACGAAAACTTTCCAATCAACTGTTGTTATTGTTATAAACAGCCTCCTGGTGCTTCGGAGCTCATTAACTGTTTAATAATTGGAAACAAAGCCGCCAAAGATTGAAAAAAATGTACAGGTTCCTAAGTGTTTGCGTAAGTGGTTTCGTGAATCTGGCCCGAGGTATATGGAGCATGTTACGTGGAACGCCTAAATACGCTCTTCACCGACCAGAATTAAGAGTCAAGAAAGCACCTAGTTTTATTTAATAATGTTTAGAGGAAGGCAAGATGCCAAAGATTTGAATTATTTAAGTTGTAAATCCTTTTGGGAGGAGGTGAGAATGAACACTACAGCAAATATGGCGGCTTGGCTCAGGAAGGAGCCAAGCCCGCCCATTTCCCGCCAAATACTCCAGAAGCGGTGACGTGGTGTCTCCTGGTTTTGGGAAATCTGACTGGTCGGATGCGGTGGTGTGTCCAGTTTGACCAATCAGAGAGCGCCCATGGCGTGACGTAGTGTGATGTCGGCCCCTGAGCTGCTTGACGGGACCGTCACCCGCTCTGTCACTAGACACCTAGGGAAAGACGTGACAGGTCGCGTCGCACGTCGGTCCCACATAGATGAGGTTTAATTAATTAAGCAGCACTCGACAGGCAGCGTGGAGGAGCTACTGGACAACTTCTAGAGGAAGATTGAGAGAGCTGGAACGTGACAGGAGGTCGCAAGAAGCTCCTTGACGTCGGTATTCCTGTGTCTCAAGAGGAGGTGCTGGGGGATAGAGAGTAGATCCGCGGGCCGTACCATATTGGAACTGCTAGGAACGTGAGTTGGCACGTCCTGGTCCCATGGTTTCAGCAGCATAGAAGCCATGGGGGAAAGCAGCTACTGAACTACAGCACTTCTACAGAAGTGCTGTAGTTGATATATATATATATATATATATATATATATATATATATATATATATATATATATATATATATATATATATATATATATAAAGGGGGTACCACCTCTGGTGCAATTGTAGACCCATAGTCTCGGAGAAGGAAATATAGAGCATTCAGAGAAAAACTTGCCATTAACTCTAAATACGTATGATTGTTCACCTCTTCTACCACCCCTTTTTATTATTATTTATGTTTACATTTTATTATTCACTGTTACATATTTGATTATATATATATATATATATATATATATATATATATATATATATATATATATATAATATATATATATATATATATGACAGTGTTAGATCACGGAGGAAAATTGAAACAGGAATTTCCTTAAGTACTTTCGTATATTAATACATCTTCAGAAGGGTGGTTTTTATAGGTCGAGTACTGGACATAAATAATATATAAATATATATAGTGTTCGCCCAGCGCCCGCCGATGTGGCAGGTCACAGCTACTGACAGCCAGGCTTCTCTCAGCCAAAAGGAGCCATCAATCAGCAACAGGTACTGCACATGCCAAGAGTGTGACAAGGTGTGTCGTCTCAAGAAAACGGGGATGTGTACAAACATGCCCACAACGGAACCAAATGTCCGGGTATGTGGCGCCCTCCCAAAGAGAGTATCAATCAACGTCCCACATAAGCAGTCAGGGAAAACACCTCCAACAGCTTCATTTCGACAGAGAACCTACTAGAAGCCATTAAAGCGACATCGGTTGAAACCTTGCAGCACATTCCCCAAGCTGCCTCACTCCCAAGCACCAGCCAAATTATCAAGTCTCTTGAAAAAGGTTAATGCCAAGAACGGAACGGTTAATGCCGGAACCATCCAAGCACGGCACAACCTTCTCCTGTTTGGTAACATATGCCTAGCTGTCCCTGCAAGGAGACAAATCACTAGCTTCCTCAGTCATTAAGGCTATAAATAGTTTTCCTAGAGAGGACAACCAGGCACCTCTCCCCACCCTTGGGAAAGACACCCACCGCAGGAAAGGTATTAACAACAGAATCGAGGCATCCATGATCAGAGCAACAGTCAGCAAGAAAATAGAAGGAGGCAACACAGAGCGATCAGAGTCATCACCAGTGAGGACACAGTTGCCTCCAGGGATGTCAAAACAGCACAAGCCCTGAGAGAAAAACACCCACCCAGAGCTCAATGTGACGACAGTGTTCCACTAGTCAGTGTCACCGGAGCAGAACCCCTGTGTGGTCGAATCCATGGTGCATAAAGCAGCTTTATCCTTCCCACTAGGATCAGCATGCGGGTTCACAGGACTAAGACCCAACCACATCAGACAAATGCTTAACCCTGCACTGGGAGACATTGCACAGGGCCTCCTGGTGGAACTAATTAGATTCTCCAACATATGTCTAGCTGGCAACATACCAGAGACCATACGGACTCTCTTTTTTTGGCGTTACCCTCTGTGCCCTGAGGAAAAAGGATAGAGGAATCACACCGATTGCTGTGGGCAACTCACTCCGGCGCCTCGTCGCTAAGGCTGCTGCTAGAACAGTTAGCCAGGCAGCAGCAGAAATGCTGAAGCCAAAACAGCTTGGGTTTGGCATTCCTCAAGGGTGTGAGGCAGCGGCTCATGCAGCTGGAGCCTACATTGCCAATATTACGGATGAAAAAAACCCTGATAAAGCTGGACTTCAAAAACGCTTTCAATCTGGTAAGAAGGGATGCAGTACTCAGTGCGGTTCATCGCCTTTTTCCTTCCCTCTACCCGTTTGTAAACTCATGCTACAGCAAGAATCTAACTCTGCTATTTGGGGAACATGAAATTGAATCACAAGAAGGTGTCCAACAGGATGACCCCCTTGCTCATTTTCTTTTCTGCCTAGTCATCAAGGAAGTCAACGATAACCTGTCCAGTGAGCTCGACATTTGGTTTTTGGATGATGGTACTCTAGCCGGCTCCCCAGACGCACTCTTGAACGACATAAGAATAATTCAGGAGCAAGAAGCAAGTCTAGGCTTCACCCTGAACTCTTCCAAGTGCGTAATAACTAACAACAACCAGCACATAAGAGCGAATAAAGGTTGCTTTGCCTGATATTCATATAACCAACCCTGAGGACAGCACACTCCTAGGAGCTCCTCTTGGAGGGAATGCCATCGACGAGGTCCTTGGTAAGAAGATCTCTGACCTGAGGAGGATGAATGAGAGGATTGAAGACATCGATGCTCATGATGCACTTTACCTCATCACCAGATGCTTGTCCCTCCCCAGGCTGACCTACTTTTTTAGATGTTCGCCATCTTTTAAAAATATTAAATTAGAAGAGTACAACAGCCTGCTGAAATCAATGCTAGAAAAAGCCCTCAACCTTTCTCCTTACCACAGCCGGTTGTCCAGCAGAGAGAGAGCCCCATTACCTAATGCCCCGCAACTCTGATGAGCCTGTCGGTCGCCCAGACGGGATCACGGTGAACCCCTGGAAGAATGGTAGACAGTTGGTGTGGGACTACACTTGCGTTTCAACTTTAGCCAACACCTATGTTGACTTCAGTGCTCCACAAGCAGGAGGTGCTGGCCAATTACCGGGAAGCAGCCAAGTCACGTAAATACAGAGACCTTGATCACCACTACAATTTTGTCCCCATTGCCTCAGAGACACTCGGTGCCTGGGGTAAAAGTGCTGCTAGTTTTTTGAAGGAGCTGGGGTCCAAGCTAATTGAAACAACTAGAGACCCTAGAGCTGCCAGTTTTCTCTTTCAGCGCCTTAGTGTGGCGATCCAGAGAGGAAATGCTCACTGCATCCATGGTTCCTGTCCGCCATCTGAGGAGCTGGAGGAGCTATACAACCTGTGACAAGTAGCCTTGTACCTTGCACGTAGCCAATGTTGTAACCCTTTTTGTGTAATGAAATTTTAAAATAAAGTTAGATATATATACACACATACTAAAAAAATAGGGGGTGGTAGGGGAAGAAAATATCGAAGTGTTCAGTGAAGATCCACAAGGTCTTCTCTGAGTACTCTTTATTTTCTTCTCTGAGGCTATAGGTTACCTTGAGGTGCTTCCGGGGCTTAGCGTCCCCGCGGCCCGGTCCTCGACCAGGCCTCCTTTTTGTTACACACCCCCAGGAAGCAGCCCGTAGCAGCCTTCTCGTTGCTGGACTGGTCAACCAGGCTGTTAGACGCGGCTGCTCTCAGCCTGACGTACAAATCACAGCCTGGTTGATCAGGTATCCTTTGGAGATGCTTATCCAGTTCTCTCTTGAACACTGTGAGGGGTCGGCCAATTATGTGTAGTGGAAGCGTGTTGAACAGTCTCAGGCCTCTGATGTTGATAGAAATGTAGGATAGATATGTAGATCCCTACACTTGCACCAGTCGTGGTACCCCTTTTAGGTTTTTAATATATATATATACTGTATATATATATATATATATATATATATATATATATATATATATATATATATATATATATATATATATATATATATTGTATATATATATATATATATATATATATATATATATATATATATATATATATATATATATATATATTGTGTATATATATATATTAGGGGTACCACCTCTGGTGCAATTGCAGGGACCCACATCCTCGAAGAAGAAAACAAAGAGCATTCAGAGAAGATCTCGTGGATTCTCACCGAATACTTAATTCTTTTCTTCTCTTAATTCTTAATTCTTTTCTTATATATATATATATATATATATATATATATATATATATATATATATATGTTCCTGCATATTAAGGACCATTTTATAGATGTTTTTGAGGTGTTTTTGTAGAAGCTCTATGGGTAGTTGGAATGAGTTCCTCGGTGGTAGTGCAGCTTGTTCTCGTGACAGTTCACAACGTCAAAAAACTGTCGTACTAAAGTGCCTTATCCTAACGTACCAGAGGACCCATTAACAGAAAACGGGACATTATTAAAAATCATCAATACAAATGTCTTAGTATAATTAAATAAACTTTATTAATATAAAGTTTATTTTAGACTGCCATAACCATCGTAGTTTCATCAGGTTTTCAATAAACTCAAGGCTTTAAAAGAAAACCCCGATATTTAGGGGATCAACTATGGTAATTTTATATAGATTATCCAGGTTTCTTGTAATAGAACTCAGTTTGATTACGGCTCGCCATTCGCATTTACCTATAGTATAATTATTTTCTTACTACTTGTAGAATATCTTGGTGAAATTTATAATTTACTTTGTGTAGATTACAGTATTGTTTGAGTTGCTGCTCATCGTTACTCGTTGTTTCCCATGGAATTAGCAAAAGAACTATTATTGCTGTATTAATGATTGGAGAGGCTGAAGGGAGAAATCATTGTTAAATCTATGGAGTGAATGAGACAAATTTTAGTACCAAAAATAATTTAATTCTTGTGTGATTCCAAATGAGATTTTTAAAAAGGCCTAATGATATGGTAAAGCTTGAACCAATGACTTAGCGGAGGTGTTTCGTCCGCTGGCGAGTTTTAAGATTAGCCATCTTGTTGGTGTATCTAGTAGTCTTCGCCCTGCTCTTCCTCGTCGGCCACGGTGTCAAGGCCGACCTCTTCGTAGTCCTTCTCGAGGGCTGCCAGGTCCTCGCGGGCCTCTGAAAACTCGCCCTCCTCCATGCCCTCGCCAACATACCAGTGCACGAAGGCGCGCTTGGCGTACATCAAGTCGAACTTGTGGTCAAGACGAGCCCAGGCCTCTGCGATGGCCGTCGTGTTGGACAACATGCAGACGGCTCGCGACACCTTGGCAAGGTCACCGTTGGGCACGACGGTGGGCGGCTGGTAGTTGATGCCCACCTTGAAACCTGTGGGACACCAGTCCACGAACTGGATGGATCGCTTCGTCTTGATGGAAGCAATGGCGGCGTTCACGTCCTTGGGAACCACGTCGCCACGATACAACAGACAACAAGCCATGTACTTTCCGTGACGTGGGTCACATTTCACCATCTGGTTAGCGGGTTCGAAGCAGGCGTTGGTGATTTCTCCGACGGTGATTTGTTCATGATAGGCTTTTTCGGCAGAGATGACAGGAGCGTAGGTGACAAGAGGGAAGTGGATCCTGGGGTAGGGCACCAAGTTGGTCTGGAATTCTGTGAGGTCAACGTTGAGGGCTCCGTCGAACCTGAGGGAGGCGGTAATGGAGGAGACAATCTGGCCAATTAGACGATTCAGGTTAGCGTAGGAAGGTCGTTCGATGTCTAGGTTTCTGCGGCAGATGTCGTAGATGGCTTCGTTGTCGACCATGAAGGCGCAGTCGGAGTGCTCGAGAGTGGTGTGGGTGGTGAGGATGGAGTTGTATGGCTCGACAACGGCGGTAGCGACTTGAGGGGCGGGGTAGATGGCGAACTCCAGCTTGCTCTTCTTACCGTAGTCGACGGAGAGTCTTTCCATGAGCAGAGAAGTGAAGCCGGAACCGGGCCGCCGCCGAAGGAGTGGAAGACGAGGAATCCCTGAAGACCAGTGCAGCTGTCAGCCGCTTTCTGACGCGGTCCAGCACCAGGTCGACGATTTCCTTTCCAGACACCTGTATAGTGTCCTCTGGGTAGTTGTGGCGGCGTCTTCTTTGCCGCTGATAAGTTGCTCTGGATGGACAGCTGGCGGTAGGTGCCGGTACGGACCTCATCTGAAGGAGAAAACAATCGTGGATTAATTACTGCCAGTGAATAGACACAATGTTCCTTGTTTCCATAATTAGTTCACGGAAACAGACATTTATATTACCAATAATCGCAAAATCTTTATACTATACACGTATATGTTCAAGACTCACCGACTACGGAGGGTTCCAGGTCGACGAAGACG
>WNGS01028583.1:8121710-8133607 GCA_020271785.1 Procambarus virginalis | reverse complement strand
ATATGATAAAACAGGACGGCGCACTCGGACAAGGCCACGCGGGTCTAGGCATTAACTAGATGTGATATGTGCGACCCAGTATCCGATTTCCTTGGTTATATAAGCCGGTGACTGTGACTTCGTGTTTGTATGTGGGTGTGTGGTGTGTGTGTGGTGTGTGTGTTTGGTGTGTGATGTGTGTGTGGTGTGTGTGTGTGTGTGTATTTACTATTTGTGTCTGCAGAATCGAGCTATTTGCTCTTGGACCCCGCCTTTCTAACCAATTAATTTTTCCTCTATTATATCCACAACATATTGTGGATATTCACAAGATATCAATTCATTTAATATATCAGTTATGGATATCAACATATATATGTTATATCCATAACATATCCACAACTCTCTAACACACCGCACACACACACACACACACACCACACCACACACACACACACACACACACACACACACACACACACACACACACACACAAAGCAGCCTGTAGTAGCTGTCTAACTCCCAGGTCCCTGTTTATTGCTAGATGAACAGATGCATCAGGGTTAAAAAAAACGTTGCCCATTTGTTTCTAAATCGAACCCAGGCCATTAAGACTACGACCCCTGAGCGCTATCCACTCAGCTGCGAGTGTGTGCGATCACTCAGTTGTGCTTATACGGGTTGAACTTCATCTCTTGGGTTCCGCCTCTCCTGTTGTATCCACAGTGACTCGGGTGTTGGTGAGCCTGAAGAAATCCACAAGGGCCGTGACGAGGATTCGAACCTACGTCTGGGAGCATCCCAGACGCTGCCTTAAGGTAGGTAAACCTGCCTCCGCCACCTCACTGCCTACTTCATGGTCTACATGTAAACCTCTGGCAAGTATCCCTGAGGCCCAAGCGAGTATACTTGGTTTCCGTCTGTAGTTACCGGGGAGCCGGTCGGCCGAGCGGACAGCACACTGGACTTGCGATCCTGTGGTCCCGGTTCGATCCCGGGCGCCGGGGAGAAACAATGGGCAGAGTTTCTTTCACCCTATGCCCCTGTTACCTAGCAGTAAAATAGGTAGCTGGGTGTTAGTCAGCTGTCACGGGCTGCTTCCTGGGGGTGGAGGCCTGGTCGAGGACCGGGCCGCGGGGACACTAAAGCCCCGAAATCATCTCAAGATAACCTCAAGATAACCTATCAGTGACTACGGGGAATTCGTTGTTGTTTAAGATTCAGCTACTGGGAACCAAAAATTCCAAGTAGCACGGGTTATGGTGATCCCGTAGTGAAGATCTAGCCCTCTATTAGTCTAGTTGTATTTGTTGGGATTTTTATTTAACCTTCCTGAAGTTCTTGTTTTTGTCATATCTGGCCTTGAGATTCGTGGATGGAGGTGGCTTCCACAACTTCTTTTTTCATTGGATTTAAATTGCTAATCACCTCTATCGGGAACAGGTAATTTTTAATTTCTTCTCTGTCTCTCCTTGCCTGCACGGGAAGTCTAATTCCTTCCGTGCACGTGAAGCCTAATTTCTCACGTGCACGTGAAGTCTAATTCCTCCCGTGCACGTGAAGCCAAATTCCTTCCGTGCACGTGAAGCCAAATTCCTCCCGAGCACGTGAAGCCAAATTCCTCCCGTGCACGTGAGGCCAAATTCCTCCCGTGCACGTGAGGCCAAATTCCTCCCGTGCACGTGAGGCCAAATTCCTCCCGTGCACGTGAGGCCAAATTCCTCCCGTGCACGTGAAGCCAAATTCCTCCCGTGCACGTGAAGCCAAATGCCTCCCGAGCACGTGAAGCCGTGAAGCTGAGACGTCTCAGATCTCTCCTGTTTAAGCTGACTAGATCGTTAAAATTACAACGTATTAACCCAAATTAAAACACCTTAATAATGACGTTTTCTATACAACATGGCCTTGGTAAGTTAGGTATGTTTTATTAGGTTCGTACGTTTACGGCTAGGCAAAACAGTTAGGGAGCTGGTGGCTGAGTGGACAGCACGCTGGACACATAATCTTCTGAGCCGGGGTTCGATTCCCGGCGCCGGCGAGAAACAAAATGGGCAGAGTTTCTTTCACCCTGATGCCCGTGTTACCTAGCAGTAAATAGGTACCTGGGAGTTAGACAGCTGCTACGGGCTGCTTTGTGTGTGTGTGTGTGGGGGGGGGGGGTGGAAATTGATAGTAGTTGGTAACAGTTTATTGATTGACAGTTGAGAGGCGGGCCGAAAGAGCAGAGCTCAACCCCCGTAAGTACAACTAGGTGAATACATTGAGAGGCGGGACCAAAGAGCCGGAGCTCAACCCGGGTAGCACAGGCAGGAAGGCCCTCCCCCCCCTCCCCACCCCAACCAGCGGGTGTATTAATCTCACCTGAGAACTGTGGTGTATACTTTCTCCAACTGGTGTATACTTTCTCCAACTGGAGTATACTTTCTCCAACTGGAGTATACTTTCTCCAACTGGAGTAAACTTTCTCCAACTGGAGTATACTTTCTCCAACCGGAGTATACTTTCTCCAACCGGAGTATACTTTCTCCAACTGGAGTATACTTTACCCAACCGGAGTATACTTTCTCCAACCGGTGAATACTTTCTCCAACTGGTGTATACTTCCTCCAACCGGTGTATACTTTCTCCAATCGGTGTATACTTTCTCCAACTGGTGTATACTTCCTCCAACCGGAGTATACTTTCTCCAACCGGTGTATACTCCAACCAAAATGATCACCTCTGTGAACCATCTTTGGTTGTGTGATATACGTGGCGTTATACACTATATACGTTATATATACACTATACTATTATACATTATACACTCTTCTCTCCAGTGGAGGAGTCTTACCTCCCCCCCCCTCCTACTAGTTTACTCCGAGCACGCTGGTTTAATTACCCAATTCTCCAATTACTGCTAGGTGAAGAGAGGCGAGGAGCAGCCCATGGGTCGGTGACCTAGTCAATCCTCCCTGGCCAGGGGGTTTCATCATCTATAAATATTGTGTATATACTGTATATTATAGCCTGTAGCTTATAGTGCTTAAAGCACCACCATCCTCACCATCATCAACATCACAACCACCAACAACAACAACAACAACATAATTAAACAAGCATCAACAATCCCTGGCCATCTGTGCAGCCGACAGACCTCGGGTAATGGTCTGTTATACCTTCAGTGCTATATACTACGAAATGCATTTTTATATAGTTAGTGCCATGCAAAATCCCCAATTTCTGTCTGCATCTCTCTCTCTCTCTCTCTCTCTCTCTCTCTCTCTCGCTCTCTCTCTCCTCTCTCTCTCTCTCTCTCTCTCTCTCTCTCTCTCTCTGTCTCTCTCTCTCTCTGCATTATTAAGTTTGTCCCTAGACCACACTGGAGTACAAACAGCATTGCAGTATACACATGTCTACGTTACACACACAATAGTTCCTCTAACTCCGAGCGGCGGAAATTGCTGGTAGGCATTCTGGCGTCGCTTCGTTTCTTTCGCTTTGGGGGGAAAAAATGTTGGTAGTTGTACTGGTGTCTGGACTGGTAGTTGTGGTAGCAGGGTAGGGGGGGTAGGGGAGGAGGTAAGCTGTTTTAATGCTCCCTGTGGAGGGTAGTTAGTGTGTCTGCTGTTTGAGGTGTTTGTGAGCTGGTTGTTTGGTCTACTATACAAGTTACTTTTCCGTCCGCGATGTGACTTGCTTGTCACATCGTGACGTGCTTTCCCCTGATAGTTCTCTCCTGTTTACTCCCACCCAAATTTACCTCTATATATGTCTAGCCTACGCTTGAAACACAGCGATCCCACGTCGATTATGTTACCCCGGTTATTTGCTTTATATGTCAGCAATCTTATTTTCAAACCAGTATTTACCCAGGGCTTTCTTGAATCGAAACTTAATTACTTTATGCCCATTGTTTCGTGTTATATTTTGGGTTATCTTGAGGTTATCTTGAGGTTATCTTGAGTATCTTGAGTATCTTGGGTAGATACAATTAAAACCTATTTTTTGTTATTTATTCCTTTGTTATACCCATTATCTTACTGGGTTAGTTAAATCATGTCATCCTTTGCTGTTTGTTTTAATAGAGGATTTAATTAACTTTTTCAGATTTTCTTCATAAGGTTTCTAATGCCTGTAATTAACTTTATGATGCTTCACTGTTATTGTTTGACTTTAATTATATGCATCGCGGAATGAGTTTTTTTTATAGTGTGTGGCAGACAAAATATGCAATTTCTGTGTGTGTGTGTGTGTGTGTGTGTGTGTGTGTGTGTGTGTGTGTGTGTGTGTGTGTGTGTGTGTGTGTGTGTGTGTGTCTCTCTCTCTCTCTCTCTCTCTCTCTCTCTCTCTGTCTCGGTCATGGGAATTTATGTCCATTCTACAGTACGGTGAGAGAAACTGCAGAGCGTAATGTAAATGGGATCTAACAGGCGGAAGAAAACACTGAAACATAACGTAAGATCTTTGGTTTGGTGTTGGGTTTAAGGACCATAAGAACAACCACAAGTAAACTTTACTTCTGGACCTGACTCTCGGACACAGTAAACTCTCAGTGTAAACTCACCGTGAAGCGGTATACAGATGTCGGTATATCTGATAAGATATCCTATCGCTATCCCAGCAGCTGGATATCCTCATAAATACTGTCAAGCAGTTATCCTCCGCCGCGATATCAGCCTGACGATTTAAATGCGACCTCAGCATACAGTATATATTCACTCAAAAATAAATAAAAAAATCTACCGCTTACGGGTTATTCATGCCCGTGCCACCTCTTGGGTTGCTTAATCTTCGTCAATCAGTTCATCAATCTGCCGCTATCGCTTCTACATATAAATCCCAGAATCCGTTTTGTCCTATTTAGAACATTTTAAGTTGATTTTTTATTTTTTGCTAAAGGCGCCTAATAATCAAGGCTCTCGGACTATTTCCGCATTCAGATTGGACAATTTCAATATTGTCCAGCTTCTGTCTGGTGATGCAATAATAATTACATTTGCTCAGAATCATAAAATTTGTTATTAAAATGCATCTGCTAATTTTATAAGTTCCTCTAAATTGATGAACAAATCCACAAGGGCCGTGACGAGGATTCGAACCTGCGTCCGGGAGCATTGAAGTTGATATTGAAGCAATTTTTTTAATTAGTTTAATTCCTGATCTATTGAATAAAAATCTGAATATCCCCAATAATAAATAAATAAAAATCTATGCATTTATCTTGAGGTTATCTTGAGGTTATCTTGAGAGGATTTCGGGGCTTAGCGTCCCCGCGGCCCGGTCCTCGATCAGGCCTCCTTTTTGTTACACAGACCCCAGGAAGCAGCCCGTAGCAGCTGTCTAACTCCCAGGTACCTATTTACTGCTAGGTGAACAGGGGGCATCAGGGGGAAACTCAGCCCATTTTTGTTTCCGCCTCCACCGGGGATCGAACCCGGAATCTCAGGACTACGAATCCCGAGCGCTGTCCACTCAGCCGTCAGGCCCCCGGGTAGCATAGCCCCACGCGAGGAAACAGTCATACTGGGAGAGAAAAACTTGACAAGGCTTTTAAAGTTCGGATGAACCAAATATAAAAAAAATTACGAACAGGTTTGACCTAACTGTCAGCGCGGGTGACAGCTGTGTTGGTGGAGCCTTCTCACCTCTGTCTGTCTGTCTGTCTGTCTGTCTGTCCCACTTTCACCCTCTCTGTCTCTTTCCCTCTCTATCTCAGACTCCAATTTCAAGCTTCCTCTGTGTTTCTCCTATTCCCCCATACT
The DNA here is from genome assembly GCA_020271785.1 of Procambarus virginalis. Taxonomy (NCBI): domain Eukaryota; kingdom Metazoa; phylum Arthropoda; class Malacostraca; order Decapoda; family Cambaridae; genus Procambarus; species Procambarus virginalis. The sequence goes on along the minus strand of WNGS01028583.1, from coordinate 8,127,884 downwards.
CCTCCCCCGCCCCTCCCCACCTCCCTTCAATCATTCCTATCGCCTCCACCCTTTCATTACCTCCCTCCCCTCTTCCCTTACCTCCCTTACCCTTCCCTTACCTCCCCTCACCCTCCCCTCCCTCCTACCCATCCCCAGCACACAAAATCTCCTCATCATCAATCCCTTTTGTGTCACAAAGGAGGGTAGGGGTGAGGTAAGAGGGGGGGGGATGGGGAGGGGGAAGTGTAGGGTAAAGGGGAAAGGGTTGTGATGAGGCGAAAGAGTTATATTGAGGGGAAAAGGGAAGAGTGGAGGAGAGGGGGGAAATATAGAGGTGCGGGGCGGCTGGGAACTATATTAAACGCAATGAAACAATTACGGGCTCACCATAGCCTGTGCTACTTGCCCCGCTCCTGTGCCAGGTAAGTTACGGGCTCACCATAGCCTGTACTTCTTGCCCCGCTCCTGTGCCAGGTAAGTTACGGGCTCACCATAGCCCGTGCTACTTGGAACTTGTTCCGAGTAGCTGAATCTATAACAACAACAACAGCTCTCACTCGCTGTAGCTCTGGCGCCAGATTCACGAAGCAGTTACGCAAGTACTTACGAACCTGTACATCTTTCCTCAATCTTTGTCGGCTTTGGTTACATTTATTAAACAGTTTACAAACATGAAAACTTTTCAAATCAACTGTTGTTACTGTTATAAACAGCCTCCTGGTGCTTCGGAGCTCATTAACTGTTTAATAATTCTAAACAAAGCCGCCAAAGATTGAGAGAGGATATACAGGTTCGTAAGTACTTGCGTAACTGCGTTGTGAATCTGGCCCCTGATATATATTTACACTTGAAGCTGTGTACGGAGTCTGTCTCTACCTCTTGTCCGCTCTTCCCACACTGATTTGACATCCTTGGTGTTGATTGGCTCGTTCGAATGGTTAACTTCCCACCTCGTCCCATCTACCATACGTGCCGAATTTTCTATCCTTGTCTATCATGTCTATGTCCCTGGTATTTAATGTGTGAGGCAATAATGCCTTTTTTTATTTTTTAAATTTTGCCCCGAGGGGCGAGTTTATTGGGCAGCGCCACTCATCCTGTGGGTGGACACACCGCCATAGTGACAGTATTGGGCAGCGCCACTCATCCTGTGAGTGGACACACCGCCATAGTGACAGTATTGGGCAGCGTCACTCTTCCTGTGAGTGGACACACCGCCATAGTGACAGTATTGGGCAGCGTCACTCATCTTGTGAGTGGACACACCGCCATAGTGACAGTATTGGGCAGCGCCACTCATCCTGTGAGTGGACACACCGCCATAGTGACAGTATTGGGCAGCGCCACTCATCCTGTGAGTGGACACACCGCCATAGTGACAGTATTGGGCAGCGCCACTCATCCTGTGAGTGGACACACCGCCATAGTGACAGTATTGGGCAGCGCCACTCATCCTGTGAGTGGACACACCGCCATAGTGACAGTATTGGACAGCGCCACTCATCCTGTGAGTGGACACACCGCCATAGTGACAGTATTGGGCAGCGCCACTCATCCTGTGAGTGGACACACCGCCATAGTGACAGTATTGGACAGCGCCACTCATCCTGTGAGTGGACACACCGCCATAGTGACAGTATTGGGCAGCGCCACTCATCCTGTGAGTGGACACACCGCCATAGTGACAGTATTGGGCAGCGTCACTCATCCTGTGAGTGGTCACACCGCCATAGTGACAGTATTGGGCAGCGCCACTCATCCTGTGAGTGGACACACCGCCATAGTGACAGTATTGGGCAGCGCCACTCATCCTGTGAGTGGACACACTGCCATAGTGACAGTATTGGGCAGCGCCACTCATCTTGTGAGTGGACACATCGCCATAGTGACAGTATTGGGCAGCGCCACTCATCCTGTGAGTGGACACACTGCCATAGTGACAGTATTGGGCAGCGCCACTCATCTTGTGAGTGGACACACCGCCATAGTGACAGTACTGGGCAGCGCCACTCATCCTGTGAGTGGACACACCGCCATAGTGACAGTATTGGGCAGCGCCACTCATCCTGTGAGTGGACACACCGCCATAGTGACAGTATTGGGCAGCGCCACTCATCTTGTGAGTGGACACACTGCCATAGTGACAGTATTGGGCAGCGCCACTCATCTTGTGAGTGGACACACCGCCATAACAGCATGTACAACACTCCCTAATAGGAAGAAAACCCGCTGGGTTACCTTTAAATTAACCACAATACCGTGGGTAATAATATTTCATTCACCAGGACCATTTCATTCACCAGGACCATTTCATTCACCAGGACCATTTCATTCACCAGGACCATTTCATTCACCAGGACCATTTCATTCACCAGGACCATTTCATTCGTCAGTCTACACACTATAAGGAAGGTTCTCAAAGTGATACTTAACTGGTATCCAACTGAAACTTGAAGCTCTCCTTGGCGCTCCACTGAGGGAAGTGAGGTGCAATATCTTGAATTTCTCCTCATGCTCTTATAGCTTTCAGCTCTTAGGAGGCACATATCTGGACGTTCTTCAACATTCATCAAATATCTACTCAGCCACTTGCGAAACCTGTACATCTTTCAACAATCATAGCAATTTTTGTTTGTTTTATAATTTATTAAACAACTTACCAGCTTCAAAACTCCAAGTTTATTATTGTTTTCAAAAACATTTGATGTTTTGGAGACTATAAACTGTTAAATTGTCAACAAGGCCGCCTTAAATGTTGAAAGATGTACAGGTTTCGTTCATATCCACTTGCTACTTCTGGAAATTTTCCTTATTAAGGCTACTCATAGCACAGTCGATTGAGTTACGTCCTCACTCACGCGTGCGGGGAGTCCAGGGGTTCGAGTCTCTAGAGCCCAGGTGAATGGGAGGTATATTCTTGATGAAGCCAGGTCCAGGTTCGCTTGGTGTTGATAACGAGGTGCAGAGAACAAGTCACAACAACTAAGCTGAACACAAATAACAAGGCCAGGGAGCCGGTCGGCCGAGCGGACAGCACGCTGGACTTGTAATCCTCTGGTCCCGGGTTCGATCCCGGGCGCCGGGGAGAAACAATAGGCAGAGTTTCTTTCACCCTATGCCCCTGTTACCTAGCAGTAAACAGGTACCTGGGTGTTAGTCAGCGGTCACGGGCTGCTTCCTGGGGGTGGAGGCCTGGTCGAGGACCGGGCCGCGGGGACACTAAAAAGCCCCGAAATCATCTCAAGATAACCTCTCAAGATAACCACCTGGTAAGGACCCAAGCTGGATCGAACACGTCGTTACTCTCATTTCTTTTCGTTCACCTTCGTATCTCTTCATTCGTGTGGGGGGGTTCGGTTATTTATTTTAATGAGATGAAAATGTCCCACCGGCGCCGCAAATTCCTGAATCTGTGTGTGCGGTCGACCAGGCCGCAAATGACTCCGTATTCATGTGCAGGCGATGAGTCACAATACGTGGCTGAAGTATGTGACCAGACCACACACTAGAAGTTGAAGGGACGACGACGTTTCGGTCCGTCCTGGACCATTCTCAAGTCTCAAGTCGAATACGACTCCGTATTCATGTTTATAAATGTAGCTTTTATTATTGGTCCAGCTGGTATAGGCAGCGCGTGATATCAGCGTGACTCTCTGTTTTCTTTCGGGTAGGTATTCCCTTTTCTAGTGGAGAGCCTTCTAGCTCTTTCATGTGTTCACCTTTTTCTACCTGCAGGATCGGGATCAGCTCTTGGGCTAGCTCTGATCTTGAGATCTGCACACAGGATGTGTACTCACCTAGTTGTGTTTGCGGGGGTTGAGGTCTGGCTCTTTGGTCCCGCCTCTCAACTGTCTATCAACAGGTGTACAGGTTCCTGAGCCTATTGGGCTCTAGCATATCTACACTGAAACTGTGTATGGAGTCAGCCTCCACCACATCACTGCCTAGTGCATTCCATTTCGAGTGTGTGTGTGTGTGTGTGTGTGTGTGTGTGTGTGTGTGTGTGTGTGTGTGTGTGTGTGGTGTGTGTGTGTGTGTGTGTGTGTGTGTGTGCTTTGTGCATACACAATCGAGCTATTAGCTCTTGGACCCCACCTTTATAACCGATCTATATTTTTCTTTTATTATGTCTATACACATTGTCTCTTAAACACACACAACACATACACATCGCCCCCCAGGAAGCAGCCCGTTGCAGCTGACTAACTCCCAGGTACATATTTACTGCTAGGTGAACAGGGGCACCAGGGTGAAATAAACTCTGCCCATTTGTTTCAGCCTCGACCGGGAATCGAACTCGGTAAGGACAACGACCCCAGCGCACCGACCACTCAGCGTGTATATGCTAATGACTGTTGAAGTCAATGAAATACCTTCTCATATATTATACATAAATATATGCCAACGATATTAATTTCCTCCAAGCTTAACACACTTTTTGTTTCCTATAGGAGGCTTCCCCCCCCCCCCCCCTCCACTCAACCACTTGGGCTGGACGCAGAGCGACAGTCGGGCTTCATACTGGTCGGCGTTCAATCCCCGACCGTCCAAGTGGTTGGGCACCATTCCTTTCCCCGTCCCATCCCAAATCATCCTGACCCCTTCCTAGTGCTATATAGTCGTAATGGCTTGGCGCTTTCCCTTGATAATTCCTTCCTTCCTTCCCCCCCCCCCTCCGTAGCTCAGACTGAGCCTTATCCACTAGTTCCCCTGGAACACGACCCACCAATCGTTTCCCAACCAGGCACCTAATCAGTGCTGGGTGAAACGAGGCGCATAGTTAACGAGTGACGTCTAATCAATGATATATACTACGGGCTCACCATAGCCGGTGCTACTTGGAAGCTCGTTCCAGGTAGCGAATCTTTAACAACAACAATGTCTAATCAATCTTCCCCGGCCAGGATACGAACCTGGACACAGATTGCTGGCGAGGCGAGTGTGTGTAACCATTGCGCCACCAAGGACGTTAATTTAAGGCTCTACAACCAACATATAACCACCAATGAACAAATCCACATGGGCCGGGGCGAGGGTTCGAACCTGCGTCCGAGAGGTTCGTAGGTGGGAACCTACGAACCACCACCAACATTTTGCTGCCTGTAACAACATCTCGTACATTGATGTAATGGTACGAAAGGAGAGCAATTAATCCCCCAGTGATGAGCAAACATGAGAAGATGAAGGGACGACGACGTTTCGGTCCATCCTGGACCATTGTCAACATACGACTCTATAACGGTCCAGGACGGACCGAAACGTCGTCCTCAATTCCTTATCTTCCGGTCTTTGGTTCGGTCCTCATATCTTCAGCCCCGTTATTGTGACTCATCGCCTTCAATCCTCCCCCCAGTTAATTCAGATTATACAAAGAATTTCCAGGAGGATTAAGATATTGCCAGAATAGAGGGGGTTTTGAGAAGAGAAATACCCAAAGAGGTTATGAGAAGAGTATTTCCCAACCGCTTTTGTCCTGCCCAGGGACGGAACCCGGGTCGATCCCCTGGTTGCGAGTCAAGGACGTAGACCACTATGCTGACTCAATTCGCCCGTGTTGGAAATAATTCCTATAATCGACAATTATAATTTGTGTATATAAAGATAGTGTCATTTGAACGTTGTGAAAAATGTGTATGATTATACTAGTGAATTATTATACATGCTGTCGGGGACAGGAAGCCTGCTAGAGTTATCAGTGTATTTGTAGCTAAGGGTGTAAACATGAGCACCCATCCGGTTAATGGTTAGCTCCAACGGTACTTAACCTGACCGACTGTCGTGTTGCCTAATCAGTGACAGTGACATATCAGTACTCTGCTATCTCCTCCATCCACTCTGCTATCTCCTCCATCCACTCTGCTATCTCCTCCATCCACTCTGCTATCTCCTCCATCCACTCCGCTATCTCCTCCATCCACTCTGCTATCTCCTCCATCCACTCTGCTATCTCCTCCATCCACTCTGCTATCTCCTCCATCCACTCTGCTATCTCCTCCATCCACTCTGCTATCTCCTCCATCCACTCTGCTATCTCCTCCAACCACTCTGCTATCTCCCCTCGTTCCACTCATCTATTTTCTTTCCAATTATATACTCTTTCTTTCTTGATTTCCTTCACCCCTTGCCCTTTCTTCATTCCTCATCCTGCCCTACCATTGCCCCTACCTTCCTTACCTACGCTTACGCATCGAT
>WNGS01028583.1:8015373-8027448 GCA_020271785.1 Procambarus virginalis | reverse complement strand
TATCTTTAGGTATTTATCCATGGGATTAACTTAAACCAAAAAGAGATGGTGAGAGAGAGAGATTGAGAGAGGAGATTGAGAGAGAGAGATTGAGAGAGAGAGAGATTGAGAGAGAGAGATTGAGAGAGAGAGATTGAGAGAGAGAGATTGAGAGAGAGAGATTGAGAGACAGTTGACGCAATAAGCATTATTCTAGACTCGGGGGAAACTTGGTGTTTGCCATGAGCAAGCTTACGCTAAGCTGCAGAACTCCCTCCTCCACACACACACACACACACACACACACACACACACACACACACACACACACACACACACACACACACACACACACACACATACACACATACACATACACATACACATTCACACACGCCCTCGTGGCTGTGTACGGGGTGACGACCACTGCTCTTACGTGCTAGCTCTTTCTCACCACCAGTGTTACAGAGACAACTTTGTACCCCTGTTAGCACTGTAGAGCAGATGACTTAAAGGTCTTACTCTGGGCCGGTTGTTACACTACCTCTCTCTTGTTGCAACATTTTGTGCTGGCTCAGTGTTGTTAGAACTCGGTACTTCTGGTAAAAATCGTCAAGTCCACTACGGGCTCACCATAGCCCGTGCTACTCGGAACTTTTTGTTCCGAGTAGTTTAATCTTGAACAACAACACAGCCCGTCCTCCAAACAAACACCCAAAAGTGATTCCATGCACCCGCCAAACCCCCTGTTTATGAATGAAAAGCGGTTTTACACACGACTCACAACTGATGTCCGAACACTTCGGGAACAAGTGCTTCACTGACGAATTTTGTTCGAACCACAACGCTGTAAATGCTTCACACACGCACTACAAATACAAATAATCGCCAACAGAACCTAAACAACTAACTAACCTATGCCTATATATACACGATATACTAATATAATATCAATGTATATTTAAGAAAATTCCCGTTTTGAATGAACAGCATGTAAAAACGTATGAATGCGTCTGTGGGGTTGACCGCTGGATGTAATGGACTTGAGTCGAGGACGGGTTAAACAACATGAAATAGGTCTCTATCGGCAGTCACGTGATCAGTCGGTAACTTAGGTTAGCACCCCCCCTTCTAACAATCAACCATTCCGTAAACAATTCAACTGTTTTGTCTAACTAGATTCGTACGAACCAAAGGAACCTCACCTAACCTTTCGAGTCAGGTGCTCGCCAATCTTGGTAAACAGACCCATCTTGTTTACGTTCATGTAAACGATAAATGGGCACAACAGGTGTTTACAGGAGATAAGTACCCGGAGCATACCATTTACAAGGGAGCTTAAATATTGCGGGACCTACAATTCTGACCACAGTGGTGATGGTTGTGGTGAACGTGGTAGTGGTAGTGGTGGTAGTGAGGGTGCTGCCGGCAGTGGTGGTGGTTGTGGTGGTAACACAAGTGACATTAAGTTTTGCCCCGAGGGACGAGTTTATTGAGCAGCGCCACTCATCCTGTGAGTGGTCACACCGACATAACAGCATATACAACACTTCCCAATAGGAAGAAAACCCGCTGGGTTGTTCATCCTGTCACTTGTACCCCAGACACAGCTGGGACTTGCTTAACTGTCTCAAGTGAACAGCTCCTCAAACAAGATTAACATTTTTCAACCCTTAAAAATTTACGTTATCTTGCGGGTGCAAAATGGGGGAATCTTTTGAGAACAGCATTTATATTTGACAGATAATATTTCCCTAACTCAATGTGGGGTTACTATGCTACACATATTTCTAATGTCTCTTAGATGTTCACATTCTGTAAGGTAGTGGTCAAGGAGGTGGCCATCACTCTCACCACAGATTTTGCTGCTTCGCTGGTCACCTGTTGTTTTCATCCCAAGTCTCCATAGATATTTGTATCCAAGACGAATACTTGCTATTACTGATTGTCTCTTGCGGCCACCTCTCTCTCGCGGCCACCTCTCTCTCGCGGCCACCTCTCTCTCGCGGCCACCTCTCTCTCGCGGCCACCTCTCTCTCGCGGCCACCTCTCTTTCGCGGCCACCTCTCTTTCGCGGCCACCTCTCTTTCGCGGCCACCTCTCTCTCGCGGCCACCTCTCTCTCGCGGCCACCTCTCTCTCGCGGCCACCTCTCTCTCGCGGCCACCTCTCTCTCGCGGCCACCTCTCTCTCGCGGCCACCTCTCTCTCGCGGCCACTCTCTTTCGCCCGTAATGATTGGGATTGCCAGCTGCAATCACATTGTACCAGCGTACAGATCACTGATTTGTGCTTCTATCCTGCTTTCCTCAGTTACCTTGTCGCGGTGATGTCGCTTGATAATACCCAGAGGCTTAGGCCCGCGCAGGAATATCCCTGCAAAGAAAAATAAATCTCATTTATAGCAGTCTTGGGTATGAAGTATTCTAAGTGGTCTCCTTCAGCGCCCTCAGCAGTCAACACATCTGCTCGTTCACTTCCACATATTCCAACATGGGAGGGGATCCACAGACATTTGACTTTTCCCTGGTTGGCTCTCTTGATTTCAGCGACTATCGCAAGGTTTTCTCCCCGATTTTTATTAAGGCTTTGTAGTGCTGCTTTTGAATCAGTGCTGATCACTGCACCGTTAGTGTTTCTTTCAAGGAATTTTAACGCCATTACAATGGCAGTTAGTTCTGCTTGCGTTGAAGAGGCATGGTTCTCAATACGTGCTTTTTCTTCACTTGCGTTTTGAAGACAATAGTGGCGTGTGTGTTGTAGCGGTTGTAGTGGGTGTAGTTGTGGTACGTGTGGTGGATGTAACGGTAGGTTGTGGTAGAGGGCCGTGGTTAGTTATGGTGGGTGGCGGCTGTGGTTGTGAGGGTGGTGGTTGCTGAGGATGCTGGTGGTAGCGGCGGGTATGGTTGCCGTGAGTGGGGGATGAACACTTGTTTGGTTGGGGCGGTGGTCGCTCTTGTGGTGACGGAGGCAGTTGTGGTGGTGTCGGCGGCGACAACTTGGGTAACGGGATCAGTGGACACGCACCACCAACAATCATCCCTTCCCTTCCCCCCGACCTCCCCTCCCTCGCCGCCTCGCGCAAGAAACCTCAGCCCAGGAAAAGATTATTTTTGTGTGTGTGCGAGACGTGAGGGAGGCATCTCGTTCCGGGGCTTATTACACCCCACACAGGACTCGGCCCACATAAATGGTCTCCGGATTGCTCCCAAGTTTACGTGTGTCGAGATGATTATCTTCCAGTTAAACCCGGGAATTGTATTGTGTTGGACATTGAGATAGGGATTATTTGTGCCTATCTGTCCGTCTATCTCTGTCTGTCTCTGTCTGTCTGTCTCTCTGTCTCTAAGAATGGCCATAAACGCAGCAACTCTCCCCCCACAGACGTTTGTGAAGCCTCTCATGTCGCAAAATTTATAAACAAAGACGTTGTGAGATCGTTTCCTGACGATGAGAGTGTGTGTGTTGGCTTCCGTGTGTTGCTGCCGGTGTGTTCCAACCTGTATGTCCCTTCGGTGGGAGTATTTGCTCTTGACGCCTGTATTGGCGCCTACATATTGCTCTTGGCGCCTACATACTTCTTTTCCGTAGCATGTCTCGTTCAACACGAATTTTAAATTCCGAACAGGAATTTACTGATGTCACTGGGGCTTGTTGGAGTTCCTTGGTTTCCACCTGCGTCCCTCTTCCCTGCTCTTCTCATCTGGAACAGCCAGCCTCTCAGTATCTTCTACTACTTCATGAACATGTCTTCCCCAGGTTTTCTTTCCTCCAGAGTTTGTTCGTTTAATTCTTTAAGTGTCTCGGTATTCAAGTATTGGCTACCTCGACCTTCTTATTTTTCTGGTTATAATTTTAATGGTGTGGGTTCCATGACGGTGCCGCGTACTTCGGGAGAGGTGTGACATGGGCTGTGTAGTGCTGCGAAGGATTCTTGGGTTAGGTTCCGCAAGATTTCCAATCCAGCTTCTGAAGTTTTCTTGAGATGTTATCTTGAGATGATTTCGGGCTTTTAGTGTCCCCCCGCCGGCCCGGTCCTCGACCAGGCCGACCAGTGTCCTATTCTTTAACAAATTTAAATTTAAATCCATTTTGTGTTATAATTTTGGTTAATATTTTCAGCACTCGGTTTATATCTCCCTTCTTGAACCTTTTCATCCATTTGTACACTTCAGTCATGTTGCCCCTTTTCTCTTTGTCTGTGTAAATTTTCACTTTGTGTATCCCTCTTCTTTCCCCTCTCCCCCATTTCACCCGCTACTCCTCTTTTCCTACCCCGTCCCCTCTTCCTCTGATGCCCCCCCCATTCTCCCTTTACCTTCTCTATACCCTCCCCCAGCCAATCTCGAACAGACACATTTCCATTTATATCTATGTATATAAGGGGTACCCGGCTGCACCCGGGTCTCTTCTCCCCCTCTTTCTACCCTTTTCCCACTCTTCACCCCATCTCCCCTTGATCTCCCTCGTCCCCATCTCATAGTACCCCCTTCGTCCTCCCACTCTTCCTTCTTCTACCCCATCCCCCTTCTCCCGTTTCTCTCGGAAATTTAGCTCAGCACTGAAACTCTAGGGAACTACACACCAAATATTTCCATTCCACTGGTGTCGGAAGTTGATAGGAGGGTTGGATGGTGGGGCACAAGGGGCTTAGTTCTTCTCTGAATTACATGAGGGTGAGGGAGACCAAGGGCTAGGGGGCTAGGAGTTCTTAGGATGAAGGGAGAGGGAGGCCTGGATGGCAGGGCCGGGAGCTCCAGTGTTGGGGGGCTGGTAGGGCTCGGATGGGGAGGGTGTCTGTGATGGGGGAGAAAGGTGGGGGGGGGGTGATGCTTAGGGAGGGGAAAGGTTGTTGGAAGGGTGGATGGTCTAGGCTTCTGTTGCACTTCTCTCTGTGTTTGCTAACCTGTTGGTGGAGGGTTCCCCACTCCTAGGATTCTTGAGTTGGGGACGGAGACTGTGTGTGTGTGTGTGTGGTGTGTGTTGTGTGTGTGTGTGTGTGTGTGTGTGTGGTGTGTGTGTGTGTGTGTGTGTGCCTCGTCGTGTGTTGCGTGGTCTATCAGCTCATGCTAATATGATGTTGACTCTTGAGATCGATGTGTTGTCTTACGTGTTCTGTTTGTGTCCATGTTTATCATATTGGTGTTTATCAGAGGAGGCGCGCGTGTGTGTGTGTGTGTGTGCCAGCCGCCGCCCTCTCCCCACCCCCGATGATGTGCTTACCTATCACTCTCTACAGGAAATGACATTCGAATTCCTTGTCGAATCTGGCCTTAAAGTTGCGGATGGAGGTGGCTTCCACAACTTCTTCTTTCATTGCATCCCACTTGTTGATCTTGGGGCGGTGAAATACCCGTATAGGTTGCGGGGTATTTCAGTACATTTCTTAGACTCGTTTGCATTTCTGGTTTCCATCCATGTCCTTTTTTTTTTTACCTACTTCCTCACAGTTTAAAAGAGGCCATTCTGTCCCTCTTCTCTATTCCTCTCAGTATCTTGAATGTTGTGATCATATCCCATTTGTTTATTCCATCCTGTAGGGTTGTGAGATTTAGTTCCATTAGTGTATCTCTTAGCTTTAACCTCTTAGCTGCCTCTGCCTTAGGTCTGGCAGCAGTCATGGTACAAATCTCTACTTTTTAAATTTTGGTTTTATGCTTCACAAGGCACAGATTTCATGCCGGTGCTGCATATTCCAGTACCGGGCTAACACACGTTGTGGGGATTGACCTGAAGGCGTCCGTATTTAGGTTTCTCCTTGATGTTCTTGTATATGCTGCTGATGTTATCCTGTTTGTGTGTGCCTCCGGTGTGAGTGTTGGGACGATGTCCGCTCGCAGATCCTTCTCTCTCTCTCTCTCTCTGATTCCTGTCAGAGAGTCTTCCCCTTAAGGTGAACGGGAAATCTTCACCTTCCGCCTGACAGCTGGGTGGACAGCGTTTCGGATTCGTAGTCCTGAGGTGCCGGGTTCGATCCCCGGTGGAGGCGGAGACCAATGGGCAAAATGTTTCTTTCACCCTGATGCTCCCTTGGTACCTAGCAGTAAATAGGTACCTGGGAGTTAGACAGCTGCTACGGGCTGCTTCCTGGGATGTGTGTAACAAAAAAGAGACCCGGTCGAGGACCGGGCCGCAGGGACGCTAAGCCCCAAAATCATCTCAAGATAACCTCAAGATATGATAAAGGGGGAAGTCTTCCCCTTATAGTGAAGATTCCTCCTGGTCTCCTTTCTCCATCTCCCATCACCATTATCTTATACTTGTTTGTGACTGAATTTCCACCAACCAATTGTTTACTCACTCCAGGAGTGACTCACAGTCCTGCTGTAACTGTCTGCTGTCAGCGTTCCGTTACCAGTCACCCCTCCCCCCCCTCTCCTTCACCCCTCCCCCCCCTCTCCTTCACCCCCCCCCTCCCTCCCTCCATCCTGTCAGTCGTTGCACAGGTTGCATGTACAAGTGAGCAACACTGCAAGCACACTCGTTGATGACAAAGGTTCTGCACGACTTGCATGTTAAAGTGGTCGTCATATTGCATGCTTTTCGCGCCACACGCGCCAGGCTCTAGGAACAGTGTTTTGTTTTTAGTCAACCAAGAAGTGTTGCAGGTGGTGGCAGGTCTTCCAACCTGGCTTTGCGGTGGTGGCAGGTCTTCCAACCTGGCTTTGCGGTGGTGGCAGGTCTTCCAACCTGGCTTTGCGGTGGTGGCAGGTCTTCCAACCTGGCTTTGCGGTGGTGGCAGGTCTTCCAACCTGGCTTTGCGGTGGTGGCAGGTCTTCCAACCTGGCTTTGCGGTGGTGGCAGGTCTTCCAACCTGGCTTTGCGGTGGTGGCAGGTCTTCCAACCTGGCTTTGCGATGTTGGCAGGTCTTCCAACCTGGCTTTGCGATGTTGGCAGGTCTTCCAACCTGGCTTTGCGGTGGTGGCAGGTCTTCCAACCTGGCTTTGCGGTGGTGGCAGGTCTTCCAACCTGGCTTTGCGGTGGTGGCAGGTCTTCCAACCTGGCTTTGCGGTGGTGGCAGGTCTTCCAACCTGGCTTTGCGGTGGTGGCAGGTCTTCCAACCTGGCTTTGCGGTGGTGGCAGGTCTTCCAACCTGGCTTTGCGATGTTGGCAGGTCTTCCAACCTGGCTTTGCGATGTTGGCAGGTCTTCCAACCTGGCTTTGCGGTGGTGGCAGGTCTTCCAACCTGGCTTTGCGGTGGTGGCAGGTCTTCCAACCTGGCTTTGCGGTGTTGGCAGGTCTCCCCACCTGGCTTTGCGGTGTTGGCAGCTCTCTCCACCTGGCTTTGCGGTATTACAACTCTTCCCCCCCCCCCGCCACCTGGCTTTGCGGTGTTGAGGAAGGGAAAGCCAGTCCTGCGGCTTGCTCAGGTTCCCCCCTATCTCCCACTTTAGGTCAAGTGATGACATTCGACAGGAAGTATCCCACAGTAGTTGTCCAACTCCCTGCTATACCCATTTAAATGCTAGGTGAACAGAGGCATCGGGGGGTAAGAAAGCGTTGCCCAACCGTCTCTGTCGTGCCCGGGGGTTCGAACTGGGGACACTCGGGTGTTGCATCGCCCTGGGTGTTGTGTTCATTAGAGGCAACGTTAGGCGTGTTGATAACACCATTAACGAATATCATGATATTTAAGTTATCATGCAGTCGTTAACCTTTGACCTGAGATGATTCACTCTCTTTTTCACACACAAAAATATTAGTATTAAGATGTTGTTTTTTTTTGCCTGTGGTGTCTGGAGAGACGTCATCCACCTCCTGTGATCAGATACTGTAATGTGACCTCGTAGGCTTGACACGTGGGCTCCACACCCCCTCCAACCCCCCCCCCCCAAACATGCCGCCTCTGACTCTTGTCTCAGCTACCAAACACGCACACACACACCTGTTGACTGACGGTTGAGAGGCGGGACCAAAGAGCCAGAGATCAACCCCCGCAAGCACAATTAGGTGAGTACACACGTGGTGTCAGCAAGGTGGACGGCCCGCCTCCTATCATAACTATATTCCATTTATTAAAAAAATTTTTTTGTCTTAACCTGCACCTCTCCATCCTCTTAACTGCCGCCCGCTTTAATACAAAGCCAATCACAACAAGGGTTATATTCACCGAGAAGTTTACACCGCTTCTCGGTGCGAATACTCTCAAGAGTTTACTGCTGTCCTGAACCTCGTCCAGGACTGCGGTAAACTTGGCAGTTGGTCAGTAAGTAATTGTGAGTATTATTAACCCTGCATATGTTGTTTAATATTTAGCTACTCAGAACAAAATGTCCATGTAGCATGGGCTATGGCGAGCCCGTAAACTCTACAAAGGCTGGTAGGCCTCAAGTCCACCACAAACCATGCTACCACAACCAGTCACCCCAAACAATGATGGTAGCTATAGCTGTCTGCAGTACAAAATATAAACCGTTGCACCCAAAAACAAAAAACAAACGTTTTGTACTATTAATATAGTACATATATGTACTAAGCCTAACAATGTGTTGGTTAGGCAAAGAGTGGCTTGGTTAGACCCAACAGGTCAGATGTCTATGGTTAGCCCGTGTCAGGTTGATTCCTATACAATGTAAATATTACAAATTTGATTTTTGTCTATAAAAAATACATTATTTTTTTATTCACAGTTGCTATAGATTTGATATTTTTTTTTTGGAGGATGGGGTTGGATAGCATTGTGTTAGATTAGGTGAACCGTTATCTTGGGATGATTTCGGGGCTTAGCGTCCCCGCGGCCCGGTCCTCGACCAGGCCTCCTTTTTGTTAAACACCCCCAGGAAGCAGCCCGTAGCAGCTGTCTAACTCCCAGGTACCTATTTACTGCTAGGTAACAGGGGGGGGGGGGCATCAGGGTGAAAGACACTTTTTCGCCCATTTGTCTCCGCCTCCACCCGGGATCGAACCCGGAACCTCAGGACCACGAATCCGAAGCGCTATCCACTCAGCTGTCAGGCGCCCCTGACATCACACAAACCCTCCCTTTGTAACATCACACTTACACCCCCCCTCCCCCCCTTTGTAGCCCCATAGTATACACAATCCCCCCCCCCCCTGCCTGGACCACACTAAACACCCCACCCCCTCCCTCCCTCCCCTTATGTGGGAGCACAATACACAGAGGTCTCTCACCCCAGCAGTAAGGCTTCCCTCCCACCTAGAGTAGAGTGGGGGGAGCCCGGCTCTCCCACGGTGTCATTCTGGGGCTTCCAGGAACCTCCCACGGTAATTGCAACCTTGCAGTGTCCTAACTTCTTAACAATGTATAGTCATGATAGATGGAGGAGGCAGGTCGAGCAGGGAGGGAGGGGGGGAGAAGGCAGGTCTTGTAGAGGGGTGATAGGGAGAAAAGAGAGAGAGAGAGAGAGGAGAGAAGGGAAGGAATTTAAGGGTGTTGATGCTACTACTTCCCTAGGGAAGGAATTGCCCTCGTCTCTTCCTTCCTTTGGGAGGGTACAGCCCTCTTTCTTCCCCTCCTAGGGAAGGAACAGTCCTCTTCCTTCCCTACCCTCGTAACCCCTCCCCTCCCCCCCCCCTCGCAGGAAATGAGCTGTCCTCTCCATCTGTCGTTCTCCTGCTGTTGTTCTTCATTTTATCTTCCTATTCCTGTGTCCCCGTTCCTGTTAACCTTTCTCTTATCACTATATGCTAATTCTCTCATTCCCCTTCTTCCGTCCAATCATTACCTTTCAATGTTCTTTGTTCCTGTTCCATCCTTGGTCACTAGTTCCTTCCCGCATTTCATACGCCAGTGTAGGGCTTCACAGTGGCAGGTTTGGGAGGTTTTTAGTTCTCTA
This sequence comes from Procambarus virginalis, assembly GCA_020271785.1. Lineage (NCBI taxonomy): Eukaryota > Metazoa > Arthropoda > Malacostraca > Decapoda > Cambaridae > Procambarus > Procambarus virginalis. The sequence goes on along the minus strand of WNGS01028583.1, from coordinate 8,017,674 downwards.
TGGGGGCGTTCTCTCTCTAATATATATATATATATATATATATATATATATATATATATATATATATATATATATATATATAGTATATTATAGATATATATATATATATATATATCTATATATATATATATATATATATATATAATAGATATATATATATATATATATATATATAATGTGTGTGTGTGTCCAACAGCACGTTGTTTGAGGTGTTATGCATGCAGTATGATCATTATGATGTGATCGCTTTCTAATAATAAATCCCTCTCCGTTTTCAGCCCTGACGGAGGAGGAGGCGTTGTCGAAAGGTGCCATCTGCCCGGAGGACGTCCTTAGACTCAACAAGATCACAGAGAGTAAGTGTGTCTGTGTGTATTTGGCGTCTTTACAGGGGACCCGGGCGGTGGGCGGGCTATTGTCACCCCTTGCTTCCATTTCCGAAGAAATTAGGGGGGTACTTACCCATTTTTTTTCATATCTAACTATTCATCCACTTTTCCTACTCATTAATCTTGCAGTTCATAATGTTCCGGTTCATCATTCTGCCGATTCATTTATCCACAAATTGATTCATCCACTCATTCTGTAGCTTATATATATATATATATATATATATATATATATATATATATATATATATATATATATATATATAATATATATATATATATATAATTCCCATTATTTGTCTGTACATATTTTTATTCATTCATTCATAAATTCCTACACGAGTATACACGTGCATAACTGTTCCATGAGGTTTCTTGTGCTGGAACATTATGGGAAATGTTCTCTAGACAGGAACAGTTGCTTGTGTGTAACGCATGTGTGTGTTCCATGTGATGGATTAATTAGCAGGTACGCACATGTTCCTTACGTAGCAAGTTACTTGTGACAGGAACTGGTATATGTTCCTTGGTCTAGAGGAAAGGTTCGCCCCAGGTTGTGTTCGGTGTTCGGGTGTTGCTGGCTGTATGGTGTTCGGTGTTCGGGTGTTGCTGGCTGTATGGTGTTCGGTGTTCGGGGTGTTGCTGGCTGTATGGTGTTGGGTGTTCGGGTGTTGCTCGCTGTATGGTGTTGGGTGTTCGGGTGTTGCTCGCTGTATGGTGTGGGTGTTCGGGTGTTGGCTGGCTGTATGGTGTTCGGTGTTCGGGTGTGGCTGGCTGTATGGTGTTTCGGTGTTCGTGGTGTTGCTGGCTGTATGGTGTTCGTGTTCGGGTGTTGCTCGCTGTATGGTGTTCGGTGTTCGGGTGTTGCTCGCTGTATGGTGTTGAGTGTTGCTGGCTGTATGGTGTTGGGTGTTGCTCGCTGTATGGTGTTCGGTGTTCGGGTTTGCTGGCTGTATGGGTGTTGGGTGTTCGGGTGTTGCTCGCTGTATGGTGTTCGGTGTTTCGGGTGTTGCTCGCTGTATGGTGTTGGGTGTTGCCGCGTGTATGGTGTTGGGTGTTGCTGGCTGTATGGTGTTGGGTGTTGCTCGCTGTATGGTGTTCGGTGTTCGGGTATTGCTCGCTGTATGGTGTTGGGTGTTCGGGTGTGCTCGCTGTATGGTGTTCGGTGTTCGGGTGTTGCTGGCTGTATGGTGTTGGGTGTTCGGGTGTTGCTCGCTGTATGGTGTTGGGTGTTCGGTGTTGCTCGCTGTATGGTGTTGGGGTGTTCGGGTGTTGCTCGCTGTATGGTGTTGGGTGTTCGGGTGTTGCTGGCTGTATGGTGTTCGGTGTTTCGGGTGTTGTGGCTGTATGGTGTTCGGTGTTCGGGTGTTGCTCGCTGTATGGTGTTCGTGTTCGGGTGTTGCTGGCTGTTGGTGTTCGGTGTTCGGGTGTTGCTGGCTGTATGATGTTCGGTGTTTCGGGTGTTGCTGGCTGTATGGGTGTCGGTGTTCGGGTGTTGCTGGCTGTATGGTGTTCGGTGATCGGGTGTTGCTGGCTGTATGGTGTTCGGTGTTCGGGTGTTGCTGGCTGTATGGTGTTCGGGTTGCTGGCTGTATGGTGTTCGGTGTTCGGGTGTTGCTGGCTGTATGGTTCGGTGTTCGGGTGTTGTTCGCTGTATGGTGTTGGGTGTTCGGGTGTGCTGGCTGTATGGTGTTCGGTGTTCGGGTGTTGCTGGCTGTATGGTGTTCGGTGTTCGGGTGTTGCTGGCTGTATGGTGTTCGGTGTTCGGGTGTTGCTGGCTGTATGGTGTTCGGTGTTCGGGTGTTGCTGGCTGTATGGTGTTCGGTGTTCGGGAACACGAGGCAACTTCTGTGGCTTTCGGTGACAGGTATTTTACGACACTAAGTGGTGTTCCAGCAGTGTTCGGGTTTAG
>WNGS01028583.1:7971096-7988312 GCA_020271785.1 Procambarus virginalis | reverse complement strand
TGTGAAAGTGCATAGTTGACTTGAAACCGGTCAACGCCACTCCTATAAAATTCCTCAGCCTCGTTAGGTTTCCCACGTCAAGAACTGTCGTACTAAAATCGTATCTCCTAACCTATCAGAGGACCCAAAACAGAAACGAGAGAGAGTATGTTAATTTTGCGAGCCGCTACCATTTTCTAGTGTGATGAATGTTGGGCCTCGGGTAAAGTATGTGTCAAAAGGCGACGCTCTCTATTAAGAGGCTTGCATTCCCATGTTAGGTCCCTTGGTACAGATTGTGAAAGTCGCCATTTCTTAGTCATATTCAAGAACGGTAATTTTGCCTTTTCTTTCTCCATCTCGTAAGTAAAGAAATTAACGAAATTTCGTTCGAAAGTTTCCTTAAGCAGTCTATCAGTATGACCTTTATGACCTTCGAGAATGTCCTCAAAATACCTACAGCAGATGCAAGGCTTTAAAGTCCAGTCATCTAAGAATATCTCTGATAATAATGTGGCTGTGTGTGTAGAAATTGTGGACACTTAATAGAGTTTTGAAAGAGATGTCATTCTGAATATACAGTATATTGAGAGTGCTGAGACTGACAGTCCCCAAGTAGGTATGTGTGTAGAAATAATGTGAACTCTAATAGAACCTTGTTATTTGTGCATTGTTCAGACGACTTTGAAAAAGATATTGTCGTCTTGCCTATATATCGAGAGCGTTGGGGCTGACAGTCCCCAAGTGGGTGTGTGAAGTATTAGACAACAGTCATCTGTTTAAAGACATTTCGTTTGTTACGGGGTTAATGCTCTTGTAGTAAATGCTTAGCTCTACCTTCTGTTCAGTGTTGAGTTAATGGTAGTGAGACATACACATATAGATGTGAGGGGCAGAGGGAGACAGAGCCAGAGCTTTGATAGGAGACTAGATAAGATGAATCTTTCCTAAGGCTGGGAATTATCTTTAGGTATTTATCCATGGGATTAACTTAAACCCAAAAGAGATGGTGAGAGAGAGAGATTGGAGAGAGAAGAGATGAGAGAGAGAGAGATTGAGACGACGAGATTGAGAGAGAGAGATTGAGAGAGAGAGATTGAGATGAGAGAGAGAGGAGATTGAGGCAGAGAGATGAGATTGAGAGAAGAGGGTCAGAGATGAGATTGAGAGAGGAGAGAGAGTTGGTAGAGAGAGAGAGATGAGTGAGAGAGAGATAGGATTTGAGAGATATGAGAGAGATTGGAGAGGAGAGAAGAGGATTGAGAGAGGAGGGAGTATGAGAGCGATTGAGAGAGGAGAGAGTGAGATTGATGAGGAGAGAGCGAGAGATTGAGAGGAGAGAGAGAGAGATTGAGAGAGAGTAGAGAGAGAGAGAGATTGAGAGACGAGATGATGAGAGAGATTGAGAGAGAAGAGAGAGGAGAGGAGAGAGAGAGAGATTGAGAGAGAGAGAGAGGAGAGAGAAGAGAGAGAGATTGAGATGATTGAGAGAGAGAGAAGATTGAGAGAGATGAGAGAGAGAGAGGTTGAGAGAGAGAGAGGTTGAGAGAGAGAAAGAGAGAGAGAGAGAGAGAGAGAGAGAGAGATTGAGAGAGAGAGAGAGATTGAGAGAGAGAGAGAGAGATTGAGAGAGAGAGAGAGATTGAGAGAGAGAGAGAGAGATTGAGAGAGAGAGATTGAGAGAGAGAGAGAGAGATTGAGAGAGAGAGAGAGATTGAGACACACAACACACACACACACACACACACACACACACACACACACACACACACACACACACCACACACACACACACACACACACACAACACCCAGGCCACATTCTGCACTATAGAGTGGTCAGGGATGTGACATGTCACCACTAAAATTGTACCTACTGCCTAAAAGGCTCTCCATTAGCATTGGATGCTGAGTAAACTTAAAATCTTTAATAGTTTAAATCTATATCTATAATATCCCGTGTTGGGATTATAACTATATGATAGTCTATCATATAGTTATCCTCTCGCACCACCAGGGTCTATCAGATAGACCCTGGTGGTGCGAGAGGTGACCTTGGTAAGGCTCAGGGCTCCCCCCCTTTGCCGGGGCCGGGAGGCCCTGAGGTCAGCCGCTGACCTCCCATAGGAGGTCACCTACTAGGAGGTCATATGTAGGTGACCTCCCCTAGGAGGTCCCCTAGGAGGTCCACCCACAAATCAAATAGAAAAACTTTAGTTATACACGGTAATACGTTTTACTTTGGGAATCTTCTTCTTGAGGGTTATCTTGAGAGATTTCGGGGCTTTTTAATGTCCCGAATTACATTAATGTCCTGGCCTCCACCCCCAGGAAGCAGCCCGTGACAGCTGACTAACACCCAGGTACCAATATTACTGCTAGGTAACAGGGGCATAGGGTGAAAAACTCTGCCCATTGGTTTCTCGCCGGCGCCTGGGATCGAACCCAGGCACCACACGGATCACAACGTCCAGCGTGCTGTCCGCTCGGCCGACGGTAAAGTTAGTCAAAACACAGCGCATTAATTAAACAAGTGTTTCACACCACAATAATAGGTAGACATTTGTCATTTGTCAGAATCAGAAACGTTATTCACCACAAGCTGCACGTATCATTTCAGTGGTGGCTGGGTTGAACAATTGTTTAGGAATATAAATAATACAAAAAATACATTTTAGGCATTTACATGTTTGCACATCCTCAACATTCCACATCAACAAATTCTGGGACTATCCCGGCTCAAAAATCACTGGGACACACAGCTCATGTGGCATCCTGATCTGACGTCAGGGGACTGGAAATACCTGCCAGTAATCCATCTCTGTGACGTTAGTTCTTAATTATGCCAGATATAGAGGAGCGAGTCTCCCTGTTCTCCCTGCCGGGTTGGGTTATCTTGTGGTGACGTTATCTTCGTCATAACGTTATGACGTTACGGGTTGGGTTATCTTCTGTTGTAACTCCATTACAATTACCATTCTTAAGTTGCGTTTACTCACAATTAACTTTGCTTTTTTTTTTGAAAAGTAGGAGTGGCAATGGATAAATGAATGTATCGAAAAAGAATTGATTGAGCTTACAGGCTAGATGATTCCATTGAAGATAAAGTTAGAGTTTTTGTTTGTGAATTATTTCCTCCCACGGGGTGGATGTGGACACCAGGTAGAGACTGAAGTGAGTGTGGGGGATGGATACCTAAGATACAGCTAGAACATTTCCCTCCGTCTACAGTTTAGCTTACCAAGGTCATCATTTATAGTTCACATCTGTGCAAGCTTAGACATTTGACCAGTATCAAGATGACCAAATTCGCTAATGAATTTGTTCTGATCTTCAGGTCTCGAATTGCATCAGAAAAAATGACAAGTGGGCACAAAATACTTTACTGGAATATCTCCGCCTAGTAATTTTAGATTGGGATCTTGACAAGACGAGTAACAAGAGTTAAAATCAACTACACCACATTTTGCAGGATTGAACTTTATTATTATTAACATCTTTATTGACAGAATTAATTACAAGTTTGCCTAATCTGAGGGTTTCGATTAAGTCTTATTAAAGTGAGGATAATGCTGGTATTCACTATCACGCAGGACAGAGGGTCATACACAAGACAATAGGTCTAAACTGTAGGCGGAAGTACATATACATCATGGTTACAATCAGTTGAACGTTACGTTGTATTTCGCAACGTATTTTACATATATTTCTATCACATTTTCCACACCCTCTTTGGTGTGTGTGAGTAGACAGCATAACAGAAAACATTAACATTAATACTTGCTATTCGACAGCCAGCTCTCCTGGCTCTTAATCCTTTTAACGATGGATCAAGATAGAAAACATAAATGGATTAAGAACAGCTCCTTGTTTTATCCCATTTTTTTAAGGCAGACATTTTCAGTGTGTGAGTTTACAGTTTACTGTATGTGAGACCTTCCACTCCCATCCCATGACAGAAAGGTAAAGTTAATGTTAAATTCATCACTGAAAGGATGTAAATCACTGAAAAATCACCGAGAGCATCACTGAAAATGATGTAAATTTTCTGCGTCCCTAAAAGCACTCAGCAAATTTAAGTATGCGTCTTGTCGAGAAAAAAATGGGTGTTCAAGTCGCACACCACCATGAGGTTAGCATCACCAAACGAATTAGCCAGTTGTAATATCTCAGCAAGCAGACCTTCACAGCTGCTGCTGCTGCTGGTGAAACAATACACACACATGATCAGACACGCCCGAGCACCATTAGAGACACGTACTGCGCCCTAATGTGGTAGTGATAACATTAACTTTACATGGCTTGTTGTTATGCCACTGGAGAGCAGTATCACCGTACGGTCTTCCGAGACCTGACCAGTCATCAAACATTTCAGTGTTGTCATGCAAACAAAGAACCGACAGTCGACCCAGCAGTAAAGAGGGTCGACCAGCTGTGTGCAGGCGCTGATCCCACATAACGGCATATCAAGGAACTACAATATGATGTTTTACCCGTCCTCCTCCGTCTCCTAGGACTCGAGGGGAGTCTCCACTCTCTCATGACGATACACCGTTGATGTTTATGTATCGTCACTCAGGTTAATGCCTGTGTCCCTCATAATACGGTCTTTGACTTCCGGTATTGCTTCATCCTTGACAGCTGTCTAAACCAGTATGTGAACTCCGCTGTCTATGGCACCACTTGGCCGGTTAACAGGGGCTGTATAATATATATACAAACACTGTATTACTAAATAACACTGTAAGCTGAGCCTTTATATATCTCAACAACAAATGATTAGTATTATTTATTTCAGTAGCTCTTGTCTGGTGACTGGAAAGCTGCCATTGTTCAGTGTTGTTCTGGGACATACGATCATGAGTAATATGTCCAACTGGACAAGCACAGATTTAGGAAAGACCCGGGTAAATACTGGTTTGGGAACAGGGTTGTTTTATAAAACCAATGACTGGTGTAACAAACTAGTTGTTGTAGGAATGATCCAGAATGTTCTAGAAACCACGTGTAGGGACCTGACCCAAGCACATGGTCGCATCCCCTGGGGGGATTGGCGGTGAAAATAACTGGCGCCTTTGGTCACAATTTCGTATAATGAATTATTCCACATTATTCACTAAATTAGATAAATTAGTCTTCATTCAAATTGTATAATATTCCTGCTTATAGTATCAAGAGTATCCCGATTGTTAGAATAATGAGTAAGTCACCATCAGTGACGTCACGAGCCGGGACTAGACCTTGCCGCAGAGTGACCTCAGTGGTCAAAGGTCATCAGAGTTTCCACGTCCACTATTTCTCAAAGGTCAAATAGCCATTTTGTAATCGGAAATGGCCCTTCCCTAAGATGCTTGTGTAATTAACTTCAGTTAAAATAATTCAACCAATCTGGGTCGTTCAGTACAACAGAGATTAGTTGTTAAACTTAAGCCTTGCTAGTAACTTAGTAAACTAGGCGGAAGAATACCGATCTGTGCTTCTGGGTAGAGGAGCAGGAGGGAAAGACAGTGTGGAACCAGGAGCGGCCCGGACAGGTGGCCTCGACGCACTTGCCCCAAGACCTAACACCGAGCTGGTCGCCTCAAGGTAGAGTTGCTAAGAGTTGGTATAGGGAATTAGGTCAACTCATTGCCGGTTCATGTAGGAAGTGTTCAGCCAGGGAGTGCTTTGATTTAGATTTTGTTTAGTTTTGAATAAACCATTTAACTAGTAAATTGTCTTTTTATTAATTTCCATTTTCTGTAATTTATTTACATTGTCACGGACCACGTGGGGCCCAAGAGGCCGAGTTGAGTTGGGCCGCAGATTCTAACACCGAATAACAATTCATTATCCCTTTTATTTTAATTATTCCACACTTTTAACGTAAGAATTCATCCCTCCCATATATTACTCGTGGGGATCAAGCCCCAAGGTTTATTGATTAGCATGATCGATCCAGACCTCGGTCATTGCTCAGTGGTAATGGTCTGGTGGTGGCAGCGCAAGGCGATTCTAGAGTTTTGCTAGAAGTCGGTTTTCACGTCATAGGGTTGTAGAATCTTAAGCCGGTCAAGCGGCTTAAGACCACGTGGCGTTGGGTAGGCTCAGTATAGCTCTGGAGGTCCCTTGGTTTGAGTAAGTGAATAAAGATTAAAGAACAGGGTGAAGGTAAAAGAAGATTAAAAGTAAGAACGAACCACCCGTGTTACACCGGGGTAATATGATGGACATGGGATTGCTAGTGTTTCAAGAGTAGGTTAGACATGTGGATGAGTTTGGGTGGGGTATAAACAGTAGCCGCCTCGTATGGGTTAAATGTGCATAATACGGTTGCTTTATTCTTGTGTGCTTTATTGCATGGGCAATATTTAGGCTAATGTGTGCTTCTGTTGTTAGAACACTATTGCATCTTTCCTGCAGGGCACAACTAGGGTGAGACAAATCCTTCACTTCAGAGTTTACTTCCCTCCCGAGTTTTTGTATCGTCGGCAAATTTGAACATATTGCGTCTCAATCCTGATTCTAAATCATTTATATATATTATAAACAAGAGAGGTCCCAGGAGAGAGCCTTGAAGCACTCCACTTGCAGCAGTTTCTTTCCCCCCCTCTGACTTAACTCCATGTATACTAACTCTGTTTCTTTTGGTATAACCATGACTTAATCCAACTTGATATAGCACCCCCAATACCCTGATACTCTATCTTTTTAATCAAACTTTCATGTAACACTTTCTCAACAGCTTTGCTAAAGTCAACGTCACAAACCTTTCTAATATCAACTTCCTCAATTATGCTGGAATAGAATGATAGCAAATTTATCTAATATGAGCGGCCCTTAGTGAAACCATGTTGTTGAGTCATTTATTAGTCTATGCTTTTCAAGATGTAGACGAATGGCTGCTGCACTTATTGATTCAAACAATTTTCCCATAATAGACGTTAAGCTAATTGGCCGATGATTCGAAGCAAGTGATCTATCTCCTTACAAATTTGTACCACATTACCACACACATTAGAACACCCGACCCAGCAGCAAGAAACGAAACCCTTACGATCAAATATCGCCTTGAACTAATCCGACATCAGATTCACAAAGTTGAGAATGAGATCAGCGCTTATAAAACGCAGCCGCAGCTTGATATCGACCAATGGGGACACACGGACAGCGACGAGGACCTCCAGACCACCATCGACCAATGACTCGACGAACCTGCAGACCGATATCGCTACAACAACGAGACGAGGACCACCACAACAATTGGTATCTAGTCTGGGAGGACCTATTGCGGATCCCCGACCCAAAGATGGAAATAAACTGTCCCGTTACGTCCAGACCAAGTGAGATGGCCAGGAAGTTGATAGTGGTCTCGGAAAGGAACTGTGGCTTTCACACTACACTAAGGCAATGAACATAGGAATGGGCCTTAATGGGAGCAATGAGTGCCCTAACAGGTATACGCAGTGTGTTGTCGATGCCTATGTCAACCGTGCTCTCTCTCACAGCTCCAGTTGCAAGCACGTTGACAAGGAACTCGGTACCGTAAGACAGGGGCTAATCAATAATGGACACGCTAATGGATGTTTCAAAGATATTAAAATGGTGAGCCGCCATGCTACCTCTGATGATACTGCCAACAATGCAGTATTTGCCCAACCGATTAAGCTATTCTACATGAACTTCTTTTCTATGGCTCAAATAGGACGAAAGAGTCCTGAAAGACATTATTGATAGAAATGTGACCCCTTTTGGCCCAACCAGAAGAGCTGACACTCGACCACGAAAGCAAGAAAACCACCAACTTGATAATGGAGCACTTTTCCCAACACCAAGAATAACACCTTGAAAGAGACGAGTGTTGTCTATGTCTTCACATGCCCACTTGGGGACTGTCAGCCCCAATGATCTCAACATATAGGCAAGACAACAACATCTCTCTCAACGTGATTCACAACGGATACACAACAAGGCTCCGTCAAAGAACATATTATTTATACACACAAATCGTTACCAGCGATATACTAATACCGAAATATTCAACAGGTACAATTACAATAGAAGATTAGACATTGACAAAGTACTACATATCAAACATTCCCAGCCAACTATTAACAGCCAACTCACACTTGGGAACATTCTTCCATGAAGACCAAGTTAGAATATCGTGCACAAACGGCCCCAAACCAACATATGAATTTGGGAAAATGGAAAAGGCCTATTGTCCTATGCGACTCCTCACTTCACCTCTTCCTTCTTAGTTATATATTCGGTAGCTGCAGCTAACTTGTAGCCGCTCTACCTCTGCCTTTGAAAATGTTGACAGGTTCAACGAAACGCATCTCTTAGCGTCATGCTATAAGAAGATTGTAAAACGAACTTTGGAGTGTTAATCTTTTAGCTTCTCGAATGAAGACGAGCATAAGAAATGTAAAGATGATTCATGCTTGAATCATTGATCTCACCCTTTCTGTTATATTCAACACACACACACACACACACACACACACACACACACACACACACACACACACACACACACACACACACACACACACACATACATTGCGAACTCCGTTCATAATTAAAATACTGACTGTTTTGCACACAATTTTAATGGCATGGTTCGACGTACATCGCACTTGTTATAGCTGAAAAAGTTTTTATATTTTATTTGAATTTCGTTGGTGGTTTAATGTTGGCATCAGTGTGGGGGAGAGCATAATGGACCCCTTTTGTTAATGAACAAAATGGCCCGCGCTCGCCGCCCCTCTTGCCCAGAAAATATGCACTCACGCCTAATTTTCTTGGTGTATACTGATGGTATTTTATTCTTGACTGTTAGGTGAATAATGAACTAGAAGGGTTACCCGGCTGTGCCCGGGTCTCTCCCCCCCCACCCCTCTTCCCTCCCTCGTCCCATTTCTCTTCCATTACTCTTCCTCCCCCTCGTCGTCCTCCCCCCCTCCTCTTCCCTCCCTCCTCTCAGAAAATTTATTACAAGGCACTGTAATTCCTAAGGAACTCTATGGGAAACACACCTAATATTTCAGATTTGACTGTAAAACCCCCATTGGGAATCTATAAATGCCAATATTTCTTAAAACATTTCACTTGGGCAGACATCGACTGGCTTATGATAACTTCCCTACCCAACAAGATTAATCTTGGAAAGTTGGGCGTGTTATTGAATATTGGCCAAAGGGTTAGATCAAGGATTCTAGCATGAATGTTATATATATTCATATTTCTCATCCTCTTTTTTTTTCAATTAGAAGTTGAAAAATTAACTCAACAAAATTCCTTTCATAATTTTATTGGACCTGATACATGTCACTGAAGGACGCTTTTCATTGAAGCTCTCTTCAGCATCTGCAGAAGCAGAGGGAACGTGAATACATTGTAGAAGCGTGTACATTATATGCAACAAGTGGGATGAGAAGTTCTATCTTGGGTTTGATAATAGTAAGGTTTATCTCAATGTAAACTGGCTGTTGATAGTTTGACTAGTGTTTGATATGTAGTGCCTGTGTTATGTCAGATCTTCTATTGTCGTGTCCGTCGATTATTTCTGTGTTGTTGATCAGAATATCTCTGGTGATGGTCTGGTATAAACGAATTGATCTTTGCTGGTGCTTTGTTGTTTGTGCACTCTCTGGCACCTTGAAAGAGATTTTGTCTTGCCTGTATATTGAGATCCTTGGGGCTGACAATAGCCAAGCGGGCACGTAAAGGCACAAACGATATATTTTTTTCAAGGTAGCTTGCTTGGTGATAAAGTTCATGACTTAAGTTGATGCATCTTCCGGTTAGTGTTGGTAAGAGTCACGTTTTTGTCAATTATATCTTTCAGGAGTCTTTCCTCCGTCTGGTGGGTCATTGAAAACAATCTCCTTTAGTAGAGTTTAATAGGTCGGAGGGATTCTGTAGTTTTGGCCTTTTCATCAGAGGTAGCATGGCGGTTCACTTTCCTTTCAATGAACTTATCGACATATCCGTTAGAGAATCCACTACGGACCTGCCTTACTCTAATATTAAAGTCCCCCTCGCCAACATGCTCCCAATCGGAGCTGTGTGAGAGCACGATGACCCAGGCGTCGACAACACTCACAACCAGCACTAAGGTATTCTTCTATGTTGATTTCCTTAGTATAGACTGAAGTGTGACAGTCACATTCCTTCCCGAGATTGTTTACATCTGGGAGAGGCAGCTCACCTTCACTCTTCACCTCATAAATGAAACTAAGATGGAAAGTTGTTGAAGGAGAGTAGTTGAAGTAAAAACGAAGGTAACTGAGACAAAGGCGAAGGTTAAAAGGTGGTGGTTAGCATCAACTACAGGGAAGACGAGTCGGTAGTTTTGACAGACGAGGTAGTTTAGGTAAAATGAGAATTAGTAATTGGCTTCCTCCGTGAATATATTTAACAACAGTCTCCAATTAACCACATGGAGGTTGGAAGTCATTTCGGCAAATAACTGACAGCTGAGAGGCGTGTCCCAAGATCTGGAGCTCAGTTCTCGATGAAACAGTTAGGTATGATCACGCTCTCAGCTGATGTCGCAGTAGCGTCCCCGGTTGCCATGACAATGGTATTGTTCGACCGGGTTGGCGCCTAGTGTGGCTTTGGCTTCAGCCGCTGGTAATTGTGGGCGATCCAGATATAATTTGCGTCTTAGTGGTTAGTATTATCTGCCACCAGTAGAACTACCTCCAGTCACCAATCATTACTTTAAAGCCCATAAGACAGCAAAATCTACAGGCCGATTTGGATGAGAGCCTAATCTGCCAATGTCGAATTAAACACTTGTTCGCTTCTGATGATTTGTTGGCTTTGAGCAGATGAGCAAATGTCCGCGGGGGATCCAATCAACCTTTCACGCTGGGCGGGAATTTGCACATTCTGTAAATAAACTGAGTGTAATGTGCTGTTTATTTATGTGGCTAGGAGTGGTAAGAGGTGTGTACATATCTTTTTTGTGATATATACAAGAGTTGTTACATTCTTGTACAGCCACTAGTACGCGTAGCGTTTCGGGCAGGTCCCTGGAATACGATCCCCGCCGCCAAGAATCGTTGTTACACCCAAGAACACATTTTACTGTTGAGTTAAACAGAGGCGACAGTTAAGGATTTGCGCCCAGTAAATCCTCCCCGCCAGGATACGAACCCATGACAAAGTGCTCGCGGAACGCCAGGCGAGTGTCTTACCACTACACCACGGAGACTAATATTGTGTAGGAGAGAGAGAGAGAGACGGGTGAGGTTTCTGTGTACTTGCTTGATAGCACCATGTCCAATCACTCTCACATTTAACACTCTGGAATGCGTGTTTAAGCCTCAGGATCAAGTTTTAGTGGTCCTGGATTGAATTCTTGACTCCTGTGATCAGTATCTTAGGGCCCGCTTAGGCGGGCCCTAAGCCTCTGGCTGGCCCACTGGGCGGGCCCTAAGCCTCTGGCTGGCCCACTGGGCGGGCCCTAAGCCTCTGGCTGGCCCACTGGGCGGGCCCTAAGCCTCTGGCTGGCCCACTGGGCGGGCCCTAAGCCTCTGGCTGGCCCACTGGGCGGGCCCTAAGCCTCTGGCTGGCCCACTGGGCGGGCCCTAAGCCTCTGGCTGGCCCACTGGGCGGGCCTTAAGCCTCTGGCTGGCCCACTGGGCGGGCCCTAAGCCTCTGGCTGGCCCACTGGGCGGGCCCTAAGCCTGTGGCTGGCCCACTGGGCGGGCCCTAAGCCTGTGGCTGGCCCACTGGGCGGGCCCTAAGCCTCTGGCTGGCCCACTGCGCGGGCCCTAAGTGTCTGGCTGGCCCACTGAGCGGGCCCTAAGCCTCTGGCTGGCCCACTGGGCGGGCCCTAAGCCTCTGGCTGGCCCACTGAGCGGGCCCTAAGCCTCTGGCTGGCCCACTGAGCGGGCCCTAAGCCTCTGGCTGGCCCACTGGGCGAGCCCTAAGCCTCTGGCTGGCCCACTGGGCGAGCCCTAAGCCTCTGGCTGGCCCACTGGGCGGGCCCTAAGCCTCTGGCTGGCCCACTGGGCGGGCCCTAAGCCTCTGGCTGGCCCACTGGGCGGGCCCTAAGCCTCTGGCTGGCCCACTGGGCGAGCCCTAAGCCTCTGGCTGGCCCACTGGGCGGGCCCTAAGCCTCTGGCTGGCCCACTGGGCGGGCCCTAAGCCTCTGGCTGGCCCACTGAGCGGGCCCTAAGCCTCTGGCTGGCCCACTGGGCGAGCCCTAAGCCTCTGGCTGGCCCACTGGGCGGGCCCTAAGCCTCTGGCTGGCCCACTGGGCGGGCCCTAAGCCTCTGGCTGGCCCACTGAGCGGGCCCTAAGCCTCTGGCTGGCCCACTGGGCGAGCCCTAAGCCTCTGGCTGGCCCACTGGGCGGGCCCTAAGCCTCTGGCTGGCCCACTGGGCGGGCCCTAAGCCTCTGGTTGGCCCACTGGGCGGGCCCTAAGCCTCTGGTTGGCCCACTAAGTCTTACTCGTTTGTTGTTTCTGTCTTAGGCGGAATGTGAGTATTTATGACTCGTATGTTCACTTCAGTAAGATTATGCCCAATGTGTTTAACAACTTCTCCCGCTCTGTTAAATCTCGGTTGAAATCTTATTGGGTTTGTAACTGTGCAGTGTGTTAGATAATGTTCCAGTGGTCTGTTCTGGCTGTAACTGTGCAGTGTGTTAGATAATGTTCCAGTGGTCTGTTCTGGCTGTAACTGTGCAGTGTGTTAGATAATGTTCCAGTGGTCTGTTCTGGCTGTAACTGTGCACTGTGTTAGATAATGTTCCAGTGGTCTGTTGTGGTTGTAACTGTGCAGTGTGTTAGATAATGTTCCAGTGGTCTGTCGGGCATGTCTCCACAGTGCTGACATTTCCTCTCATCTTCTGGAACCTGTAAACCTATTCCCCCCCGCACATGGGGTATCCCGTCGCGGAGCCAGTCGGCCGAGCGGACAGCACGCTGGACTGTGATCCTGTGGTCCCGGGTTCGAACCCGGCGAGAAACAATAGGCAGAGTTTCTTTCACCCTATGTCCCCTGTTACCTAACAGTAAATAGGTACCTGGGTGTTAGTCAGCTGTCACGGGCTGCTTCCTGGGGGGTGGAGGCCTGGTCGAGGACCGGGCCGCGGGGACACTAAAGCCCCGAAATCATCTCAAGATAACCTCAAGAAGATCCCCGCCGGATGCGATGCAAGTGTAGTTCTTATTGCTGCCTTTTCATCAACATAAGTAGTTCGTAGAGGGTTGAATTGTTGCACCAGCCTGCAGATCCTGATGCTGCAACTGCTGCTTTATGGTCACTAACGGCAGTAGTAGCAATAACAGGTAGAAGGAAAAATAACTGAACAATGATTGTTATATAATAT
The DNA here is from genome assembly GCA_020271785.1 of Procambarus virginalis. Classification (NCBI taxonomy): domain Eukaryota; kingdom Metazoa; phylum Arthropoda; class Malacostraca; order Decapoda; family Cambaridae; genus Procambarus; species Procambarus virginalis. The sequence continues at coordinate 7,975,002 of WNGS01028583.1, read as the reverse complement.
ACAACTAATTAAAAAAAATAATTTATCAATATACCGATTTTAAACGAATCGTTATGCAAGACAGGAGACATTAGTTGACATAAATATAAACAGCAAATCAATATGATGCAGACAACTTGAACAGTAACAAGCTTCAGTAAGTTACGTAAACAAGTCAAGTTTACTTGTGTGTGTGTTGAGTAAACAAGTAAACGAAGTTAAAGAAACGTGCACACACATCTTTAGCATCTTACATAGAGAGAGGGGGGGGGGGAGGGAGGGGGGGGGGGTTAGCGTAGATTAAAATCAGTCCGAGCAAACGACTTGTTTAACATAAATCTGACTCCAGCAGGAGTTAAAGTGCTTGTCAAGAAGCATTTTGTGGCAGCGTCGTTCACGCATAATTCCAGATATCCAGTTGTGGAGGTCTTCCTGCTTTATCTGCTCTGCTTGTGTGTGTGTGTGTGTGTGTGTGTGTGTGTGTGTGTGTGTGTGTGTGTGTGTGTGTGTGTGTGTGTGTGTGTGTGTGTGTCCTGTAGACCTACCATTATGTGCCTCACTTATGCTGAAGTTGTATTTCCTCTATAATCTTCCTTGTCCTCCCTATCTCCCTAACTCTCTTCCCTTTCCTGCCCTTCTTCCTTTGCTTCCCTTCCTCATTTCCCCTTATCTCTTCCCCTTCTCGCCCTCCAGCCTTTCCCCACATACTCCCCTCTTCCTCGTCCCTTCTCTTGCTCCCATTCCCTCCTTCCTCCCTCCTAACTAACTTTGCCTCCCTCCCAGGCCAACACTGACGCCTCCCAGGGCTCACACTCCCAGTACTCTTCCCCCCCCCCCCCCACTAAGGGCTGTGTGGGAGAGAGATTTAACAGCCGCTTTTGTTTTCCGGCTCTCCTTTTTGGGTGTTGAAGGTGCGGGGGTGAGAGGGAAGGTGAGGCATGTTTTAATGTGTGTGTGTGTGTGTGTGTGTGTGTGTGTGTGTGTGTGTGTACTTACCTATCCTATCTGTACTTACCTATCTGTGCTTGCAGGATCGAGCATTGACTCTTGGATCCCGCCTTTCCAGCTATCGGTTGTTTACAGCAATGACTCCTGTCCCATTTCCCTATCATACCTAGTCTTAAAAGTATGAATAGTATTTGCTTCCACAACCTGTTCCCCAAGTGCATTCCATTTTTCCACTACTCTCACGCTAAAAGAAAACTTCCTAACATCTCTGTGACTCATCTGAGTTTCCAGTTTCCACCCATGTCCCCTCGTTCTGTTATTATTACGTGTGAACATTTCATCTATTTCCACTTTGTCAATTCCCCTGAGTATTTTATATGTCCCTATCATATCTCCTCTCTCCCTTCTTTTCTCTAGTGTCGTAAGGTTCAGTTCCTTCAGTCGCTCTTCATATCCCTTCCCTCGTAACTCTGGGACAAGCCTCGTCGCAAACCTCTGAACCTTCTCCAGTTTCCTTATGTGTTTCTTCAGGTGGGGGCTCCATGATGGCGCGGCATACTCTAAGACGGGTCTCACGTATGCAGTGTAAAGCGCCCTAAAAGCCTCCTCATTTAGGTTTCTGAATGAAGTTCTAATTTTCGCCAGTGTAGAGTACGCTGCTGTCGTTATCCTATTTATATGTGCCTCAGGAGTTAGATTAGGTGTCACATCCACTCCCAGATCTCTTTCTCGAATCGTTACAGGTAGGCTGTTCCCCTTCATTGTGTACTGTCCCTTTGGTCTCCTATCACCTGATCCCATTTCCATAACTTTACATTTACTGGTGTTAAACTCCAGTAGCCATTTCCCTGACCATCTCTGCAACCTGTTTAAGTCCTCTTGGAGGATCCTACAATCCTCGTCTGTCACAACTCTTCTCATTAATTTTGCGTCATCCGCAAACATTGACATGTATGACTCCACTCCTGTAAACATGTCATTTACGTAAATTAGAAAGAGGATTGGTCCCAGCACCGATCCTTGAGGTACTCCACTTGTTACTGTTCTCCAGTCCGACTTCTCGCCCCTTACCATTACCCTCTGGCTCCTTCCTGTTAGGTAGTTCTTCACCCATTCTAGGGCCTTTCCGCTTACTCCTGCCTGCCTCTCAAGTTTGTATAGCAGTCTCATGTGCGGTACTGTATCAAAGGCCTTTTGGCAGTCAAGAAATATGCAGTCTGCCCAGCCTTCTCTGTCCTGCCTTATCCTTGTTACTTTATCATAGAATTCTAAAAGGTTTGTTAGGCATGATTTCCCTGTCCAGAAACCATGTTGGTGCTTGTTTACAAACCCAATGCTCTCCAGGTGCTCAACAAGTCTTAGCCTAATTATTCTTTCAAGTATTTTGCAGGGGATGCTTGTCAATGATACGGGTCTGTAGTTAAGTGCCTCCTCCCTGTCACCTTTCTTGAAAATCGGTACGACATTTGCCTCCTTCCAGCAACTGGGCAATTCTCCCGACATAAGTGACTCATTAAAGATCATTGCCAGAGGCACACTGAGAGCCTGCGCTGCCTCTTTAAGTATCCACGGTGATACTTTGTCTGGTCCAACAGCTTTGTTTGCATCCAGTGTTGTCAACTGTTTCATTACCTCCTCTGCTGTCACCTCTATGTCTGATAGTCTGTCATTTAGGGTAATCGCTTCTAACAATGGGAGCTGCTCAGGCTCGGTTGTGAACACTCCATGGAAATTTGCATTCAGTACCTCGCAGATTTCCTTGTCGCTTTCTGTATATGCCCCTTCTGTTTTCCTCAGTCTTGTCACTTGGTCATTTACCGACATCTTCCTTCTTATATGGCTATGTAGTAATTTAGGTTGCTTTTTCGCTTTGACTGCAATATCATTCTCATAATTTCTTTCCGACATTCGTCTTATGTTAATGTAATCATTCCTAGCTCTGTTACATCTAATCCTGTTGTCCTCTGTCCTTTGTCTTCTGTACTTCCTCCACTCCCTCCTGCTTCTCACCTTTGCTTCCTTACATTGTCTATCAAACCATGGGTTATTATATTCCCTCTGCTTTTTTCCTTTATTGTTGGAATAAATCTCTCTTCAGCCTCTTTGCATTTCAATATGACTTGGTTCATCATACCTTGCACTGTTTTTCCTATAAGCTCTTCCTCCCACTGCACTTCTCCCAGGTAGTCCCTTATCCTTCTGTAGTCCCCTTTCTGTAATCAATTCTCCTTCCCATATATGTGTATAATATATAGTATATATATAGTGTTATATATATGGTATATAGATATTTAGGTATATATAGTAATGTAGATATATAGGATATTATATGACTATATATATGTATTTATATATATAGTATATTATATATATTATGCTATATTATATATATATTATATTATATTATATTATATTGATATATATAGATATATAATATAGATGATATATTATAATATATCATATATAATATAATATATAGTATATTATATATTATATATATAATTATATATATCTAGATATATTATATATATTATATATATCTATATATATTATATATCATATATATTATATATTATATATAGATATAGTATATATAATTTATATATATTATATAGAATATATTATTATATCTATATTATATTATATTAATATATAGATGATATATATATATATATTAGTATTAGTTATAGTTAATATATATATAGTATATATAATAATTATATTAATAATATAGATAGTATATATACTATATAGTTATTCAGATATATATTATATATATATAGTAGATATATCTAGTATATATATATATTGTATATATATATTATATATATATATATATATATATATATTATGTATATATATATTATATATATATATATATATATATATATATATGTATATATATATATATATATATATATATATATATATATATATATACATACATACATACATATATATACACACAAGAAGGTACAT
>WNGS01028583.1:7931255-7941927 GCA_020271785.1 Procambarus virginalis | reverse complement strand
GCAAAATATGACCATCGCCGTTTTCAGTTCATTGCATATTTTTGGTATAAAATAGTCGTAATTGAAAATAAAATAGGTGCAGAGAGTCAGAATTCGGCTCAAAAATCACGCTCAGGAGTCAATTCCGATTTCAGATATTTTGAAAACTGCAGGGGGTTTGGGCAAAATATGACCCATCGCCGTTTCAGTAATTGGCATATTTTCTTATAAAAGTCGTAATTTGAAATTGAAAATAGGTGCAGAGAGTCAGAATTCGACTCAAAAATCACGCTCAGGAGTCAATTTCCGACATTTCAGATATTTTGAAAATGCAGGGGGGTTTGGGCAAAATAGACCCATCGCCGTTTTCAGTAATTGGCATATTTGGTATAAAAAGTCGTAATTTGAAAATGAAAATAGGTGCAGAGAGTCAGAATTCGGCTCAAAAATCACGCTCAGGAGTCAAATTTCCGACATTTCAGATATTTGAAAACTGCAGGGGGTTGGGCAAAATATGACCCATCGCCGTTTTCAGTAATTGGCATATTTTGGGTATAAAAATCGTAATTTGAAAATGAAAATAGGTGCAGAGAGTCAGAATTCGGCTCAAAAATCACGCTCAGGTGTCAAATTTCCGACATTTCAGATATTTTGAAAACTGCAGGGGGGTTTGGGCAAAATATGACCCATCGCCGTTTTCAGTAATTGGCATATTTTCTTATAAAAGTCGTAATTTGAAAATGAAAATAGGTGCAGAGAGTCAGAATTCGGCTCAAAAATCACGCTCAGGAGTCAAATTCCGACATTTCAGATATTTTGAAAACTGCAGGGGGGTTTGGGCAAAATATGACCCATCGCCGTTTTCAGTAATTGGCATATTTTTGGTATAAAATTCGTAATTTGAAAATGAAAATAGGTGCAGAGAGTCAGAATTCGGCTCAAAAATCACGCTCAGGAGTCAAATTTTCCGACATTTCAGATATTTTGAAAACTGCAGGGGGGTTTGGGCAAAATATGACCCATCGCCGTTTTCAGTAATTGGCATATTTCTTTATAAAAGTCGTAATTTGAAAATGAAAATAGGTGCAGAGAGTCAGAATTCGGCTCAAAAATCACGCTCAGGAGTCAAATTCCGACATTTCAGATATTTTGAAAACTGCAGGGGGGTTTGGGCAAAATATGACCCATCGCAGTTTTCAGTAATTGGCATATTTTCGGTATAAAAAGTCGTAATTTGAAAATGAAAATAGGTGCAGAGAGTCAGAATTCGGCTCAAAAATCACGCTCAGGTGTCAAATTTCCGACATTTCAGATATTTTGAAAACTGCAGGGGGTTTGGGCAAAATATGACCCATCGCCGTTTCAGTAATTGGCATATTTTGGTATAAAAGTCGTAATTTGAAAATGAAATAGGTGCAGAGAGTCAGAATTCGGCTCAAAAATCACGCTCAGGTGTCAAATTTCCGATATTTCAGATATTTTGAAAACTGTAGGGGGGTTTGGGCAAAATATGACCCATCGCCGTTTTCAGTAATTGGCATTTTTGGTATAAAAAGTCGTAATTTGAAAATGAAAATAGGTGCAGAGAGTCAGAATTCGGCTCAAAAATCACGCTCAGGAGTCAATTTCCGACATTTCAGATATTTTGAAAACTGTAGGGGGGTTTGGGCAAAATATGACCCATCGCCGTTTTCAGTAATTGGCATATTTTTTATAAAAAGTCGTAATTTGAAATGAAAATAGGTGCAGAGAGTCAGAATTCGGCTCAAAAATCACGCTCAGGAGTCAAATTTCCGACATTTCAGATATTTTGAAAACTGCAGGGGGGTTTGGGCAAAATATGACCCATCGCCGTTTTCAGTAATTGGCATATTTTTGGTATAAAAAGTCGTAATTTGAAAATGAAAATAGGTGCAGAGAGTCAGAATTCGGCTCAAAAATCACGCTCAGGAGTCAAATTTCCGACATTTCAGATATTTTGAAAACTGCAGGGGGGGTTGGGCAAAATATGACCCATCGCCGTTTTCAGTAATTGGCATATTTTGGTATAAAAAGTCGTAATTTGAAAATGAAAATAGGTGCAGAGAGTCAGAATTCGGCTCAAAAATCACGCTCAGGAGTCAAATTTCCGACATTTCAGATATTTTGAAAACTGCAGGGGGTTGGGCAAAATATGACCCATCGCCGTTTTCAGTAATTGGCATATTTTGTATATAAAAGTCGTAATTTGAAAATGAAAATAGGTGCAGAGAGTCAGAATTCGGCTCAAAAATCACGCTCAGGAGTCAAATTTCCGACATTTCAGATATTTTGAAAACTGCAGGGGGGTTTGGGCAAAATATGACCCATCGCCGTTTTCAGTAATTGCATATTTTTGGTATAAAAAGTCGTAATTTGAAAATGAAAATAGGTGCAGAGAGTCAGAATTCGGCTCAAAAATCACGCTCAGGTGTCATTTCCGACATTTCAGATATTTTGAAAACTGCAGGGGGTTTGGGCAAAATATGACCCATCGCCGTTTTCAGTAATTGGCATATTTTTGGTATAAAAAGTCGTAATTTGAAAATGAAATAGGTGCAGAGAGTCAGAATTCGGCTCAAAAATCACGCTCAGGAGTCAAATTCCGACATTTCAGATATTTTGAAAACTGCAGGGGGTTTGGGCAAAATATGACCCATCGCCGTTTTCAGTAATTGGCATATTTTCGGTATAAAAATCGTAATTTGAAAATGAAAATAGGTGCAGAGAGTCAGAATTCGGCTCAAAAATCACGCTCAGGAGTCAATTTCCGACATTTCAGATATTTTGAAAACTGCAGGGGGGTTTGGGCAAAATATGACCCATCGCCGTTTTCAGTAATTGGCATATTTTTGTATAAAAAGTCGTAATTTGAAAATGAAAATAGGTGCAGAGTCAGAATTCGGCTCAAAAATCACGCTCAGGAGTCAATTTCCGACATTTCAGATATTTTGAAAACTGCAGGGGGGTTTGGGCAAAATATGACCCATCGCCGTTTTCAGTAATTGGCATATTTTCTATAAAAGTCGTAATTTGAAAATGAAAATAGGTGCAGAGAGTCAGAATTCGGCTCAAAAATCACGCTCAGGAGTCAAATTTCCGACATTTCAGATATTTTGAAAACTGTAGGGGGGTTTGGGCAAAATATGACCCATCGCCGTTTTCAGTAATTGGCATATTTTTGGTATAAAAAGTCGTAATTGAAAATGAAAAAGGTGCAGAGAGTCAGAATTCGGCTCAAAAATCACGCTCAGGTGTCAATTTCCGACATTTCAGATATTTTGAAAACTGTAGGGGGTTTGGGCAAAATATGACCCATCGCCGTTTTCAGTAATTGGCATATTTTTGGTATAAAAAGTCGTATTTGAAAATGAAAAATAGGTGCAGAGAGTCAGAATTCGGCTCAAAAATCACGCTCAGGTGTCAAATTTCCGACATTTCAGATATTTGAAAACTGCAGGGGGGTTTGGGCAAAATATGACCCATCGCCGTTTTCAGTAATGGCATATTTTCGGTATAAAAAGTCGTAATTTGAAAATGAAAATAGGGCAGCGAGAGTCAGAATTCGGCTCAAAAATCACGCTCAGGTGTCAATTTTCCGATATTTCAGATATTTTGAAAACTGTAGGGGGGTTTGGGCAAAATATGACCCATCGCCGTTTTCAGTAATTGGCATATTTTTTATAAAAAGTCGTAATTTGAAAATGAAAATAGGTGCAGAGAGTCAGAATTCGGCTCAAAAATCACGCTCAGGTGTAATTTCCGATATTTCAGATATTTTGAAAACTGTAGGGGGGTTTGGGCAAAATATGACCCATCGCCGTTTTCAGTAATTGGCATATTTTGGTATAAAAGTCGTAATTTGAAAATGAAAATAGGTGCAGAGAGTCAGAATTCGGCTCAAAAATCACGCTCAGGTGTCAAATTTCCGATATTTCAGATATTTTGAAAACTGTAGGGGGGTTTGGGCAAAATATGACCCATTGCCGTTTCAGTAATTGGCATATTTTCGGTATATAAAAGTCGTAATTTGAAAATGAAAATAGGTGCAGAGAGTCAGAATTCGGCTCAAAAATCACGCTCAGGTGTCAAATTTCCGACATTTCAGATATTTTGAAAGTGCAGGGTGGTTTGGATATGGCATACACTTTAAACGTCCATTTTATTTGTATGTTTTGTCAGCACTCAATGACTGCAGTACGTGAGTGACACAGTGTGTAGGGGACTCAGTGGTGGGGCGAAGGTCCCCCCAGTGAAGGATAACATGAGGGAGGAGGCGGTACCCACGTGTAATAAGTACCTGCAGCCTTACAGCAGCTCCACGCCACCCGTCCTCACCTCCTGATGCCCAGCCTTACAATGACACACACATTCCAATAATAACGATTATCAACAACAATACCAAAGAGCCAAATCCTAAACCAAATACTAAATATACATTTGATTTTTAGTAATTAACGACAGTTAATATATTATAATCAAAGTTTATACACGATATATTTTGGAGTTTTAAGCCATGTATCGTAGCTTTAAGAGAGTGTGTGATTGAGGGATGAGCGGGAGGTGGTGAACTCCTGGGAAGGTCAAGACACCATCGCAGGGGCAGACGGGAGCTGAGACACTCCCGCTGGGGGCTTGTAGCTCCTTAACCGCTCACTTTCCACTATTACCCCTCCGTACTAATACACATTGCCATGAACCTGTCGAGTGTCGTTAGATTAAAAAACGATGCAGGAAGCGCAACTGAAATTTGATGTGATTACTCTACGGCAGTTGCCATACATTAATCTCTTTGTTTATCGGCTTTATACACCCCTAGCTGCTGACAGACAAATGTTCTAGCCTACAGAATTAAATTTGTTTTAACTGTAAAAGCCGTGAAGGGGTTGAAGGGAGAGTGTAAGGGGGTGGAATTAAAGAAGCGGTAAAGGAGTAGGTGGTGTCGGGGCGGGAGGCGAGGCGGGGCGGCCCTGCACAGCTCCCCCAGCGTGTACTCGTCCAGTTGTTCTGGTGCAGTGTACATGCGATGTGCTCCCAGTACAGAGTTACCAGTGAATATGAGTGATAATATACCTTTACAGTGAGAGTGTTTCTTGTGTATATGGAGTAAGTGTTAGTGCTTAATCGGTGGCGACAATGGAGGTATCGGAGACGACGGAGGAGATAAACCTGACACCTCAGGAGTTACAAGTCCTCTCGGAACTTGACAGGTGAGAGAGGCAAAACAAGCCGTCGCAATGAACAACCTTCACTGTTTCCCTTTCGTTCACTCTTACTTTTTTCCCTGTGTGGCGGGGACGAGGAGCTGAGGAGGGGCTGTGAGGAGCTGCGGGAGGCTGGTAGCAGGAGGAGGCGCTGGAGGAGGGATGGGCCCAGGTGGTGAGTTGTTGACACCACAGCCTCGCCGGTCACACCACTCTCTTACTACTTCCTTGTCCAGCCCACCCATAGCCACACCTGCTGCGGCCCGGGGCGCCACCTTGGGTTGGCCCAGGGTGACACCTTGGTGTGGCTCCAGTGTGTCACTGGTGTGGCCCGGGGCGCCACCTTGGTGTGGCTCCAGGTCGACACCTTGGTGTGGCCCAGGGTGACACCTTGGGGTGGCCCAGGGCGACACCTTGGGGTGGCCCAGGGCAACACACTGGTGTGGCCCCAGGTCGACACCTTGGTGTGGCTCCAGTGTGTCACACTGACACCTGCTTGATGGGGTTCTGGGAGTTCTTCTACTCCCCAAGCCCGGCCCGAGGCCAGGCTCGACTTGTGAGAGCTTGGTCCACCAGGCTGTTGCTTGGAGCGGCCCGCAGGCCCACATACCCACCACAGCCCGGCTGATCTGGAACTTCTCTTGGTGTGGCTCCAGTGTGTCACACTGGTGTGGCCCCAGGGTGTCACACTGGTGTGGCCCAGGGGTGTCACACTGGTGTGGCCCCAGGGGTGTCACACTGGTGTGGCCCCAGGGGTGTCACACTGGTGTGACCCAGGGGTGTCACACTGGTGTGGCCCAGGGGTGTCACATTGGTGTGGCCCCCAGGACTCCACATTCCCTCACAAGCACACTTTTTTTCTTTTTGTTATCTAGTCTGTATTTTACATTATTTATCTTCATGCAGGTCGCCGTTCAATTCTCGACCGTCCAAGTGGTTGGGCACAATTCCTTTCCCCCGTCCCATCCCAAATCCTTATCCTAACCTCTTCCAAGTGCTATATAGTCATAGTGGCTTGGTGCTTTCTCCTGATAGTTCCCTTCCCTTTTGTAGATTAAAAAAATGCAGAAAACTACTATGAAAACCATAATTAGCCAAACCTGTCTCTCATATGTGTGTGTGTGTGTGTGTGTGTGTGTGTGTGTGTGTGTGTGTGTGTGTGTGTGTGTGTGTGTGTGTGTGTGTGTGTGTGTGTGTGTGTGTGTTATATATATATATATAATATATATATATATATATATATATATTATATATATATATATATGTCGTACCTAGTAGCCAGAACGCACTTGTCAGCCTACTATGCAAGGCCCGATTTGCCTAATAGGCCAAGTTTTCATGAATTAATGTTTTTCGACAACCTAACCTACCTAACCTAACCTAACCTAACATTTTCGGCTACCTAACATAACCTAACCTATAAAGATAGGTTAGGTTAGGTTAGGTAGGGTTGGTTAGGTTCGGTCATATATCTACGTTAATTTTAACTCCAATGAAAAAAAAATGACCTAATACATAATGAAATGGGTAGCTTAATCATTTCATAAGAAAAAAAATTGAGAAAATATATTAATTCAATAAAAACTTGGCTTATTAGGCAAATCGGGCATTGCATAGTAGGCCAAAAAGTGAGTTCTGGCTACTAGGTACGACATATATATATATATATATATATATATATTATATATATATATATATATATTAGTATATTTTGTAGCAGTCTTTCCTGTAGACATATGTTATTAAATATACGAAACGCGTTCAAGTGTCGCGTCAGACTAAGAAATAAAGAATGAATTTTGGAGAATTGATTTTTCATTTACCGTCATCAGTAAAAACAAACATAAGGAAAATTGAGAAAATTTATTACGAAACGCGTTCAAGTGTCGCGTCAGACTAAGAAATAAAGAATGAATTTTGGAGAATTGATTTTTCATTTACCGTCATCAGTAAAACAAACATAAGGAAAATTGAGAAAATTCGTGTTAGAATTATTAATCTTACTTTTTCGGTCATATTTAATAACATATATATATATATATATATATATTATATATATATATATATATATATATATATATAATATATATATATATAATTTTTATGACTAGTTATATGAAACTAGCCAAAGACTAAGGCTTTTATGATATTTCTTAGGCCATTACACACAATGAATTGCAAGCAAGAACTGAAATGTCATTAAGATTTTTTTTGTGAAAAGTTTGCAATGTTCACTAAATGGAATGAAACATTATTTGGATTGGCTTACACAGAATATTTTAGGATTTTGTAAATGCGGTTGCCATTTAATAAATGACAACATTGTATTTGAAGATGGTTTAGTCAGTTTAGCATAGTCTAAAATAATGATTGTTTTTTTTTAAGTACTGTATTAATTGGTATATCCTAACTGCTTGTAGCACTGTGTTCACCAGCTGTGAACATAGCACCTGCTTGGGAAGAACTAAAATAGCTTGCCATTTCTTAACTCTTACATTCTAACCCAAGGATCAACTAGTCTTGTAAACAAGTACAGTATTGTACAACACACTATATTATACCTGCAAGCATTGAAAAATGTTGCAAAGGTGAGAGTATGGTATCCGAGAAAAAATAGTTCATTGAGTTTTAAGTGTTTCTGAGATCTTACAGCTCCTTATAAATAAGGAATATTCAGTTGTGGAATATATTTGTTATTAATTGTCATATATATAAAACCATCACTATTATTGCACTCTTAATCCTATTTGAGGCTTAGGTTTACTTGAATATTGCTGGTGGTAGAGCCTCTTTACCACCAAATTAATTGGTGGTAAAGTACAATAATTGCAATTACTAATTGTTCAAACTCATTCTTGGTAGTTGTTGTTTGATGGAAGTTAGACTTTGGAATGGAGCTGAACTAACAACACTGACTAGGCTACCTGGTTGATGGGGTTCTGGGAGTTCTTCTACTCCCCAAACTCGGCCCGAGGCCAGGCTTGACTTGTGAGAGTTTGGTCCACCAGGCTGTTGCTTGGAGCGGCTCACAGGCCCACATATCCACCACAGCCTGGACTTCTGTAGTTTAGTATGGTTGACACATATAAATATAAAAGACCAGATCATGAGTATTGCACAAAGTGCTAACATGCCAGCAGCTTACCTGCACAGTGAACGACACTACCCCTACCCATAATGCATGATGACCCTTAGGTCAGATCCATTATCATTAAGGCTTAATTAAATAGGCTATACTCATTCAGCCAGTAGTACAATGTTTCAGTCAAGGCTAATGCTATTAATAATGCTAGACTTTAACAATTATACAGTAATTATTACATACAGGTATAAGACAATATTATCATTATATTGTCTTTGTCAAGTGCATTTGGCTTTAATGTATGGATTTACTGTACACTATTCTAGGCCTAGTCCAGTGGGAACTGGACTAGGACCTGTGCTGAAGAACCTGTGCTGTAGTAAGTCTAGCATTTTTTTTAAAAAGTATCTTTAGGCCTATGATGCATGGTATAAATGTAGGTGGACCTAGCCTAAAGCCATGAAACTCATATCAGCCTATTTATCATTTTAAGAATGATAGTCTACATCTAGACTATAATTCATTAATACAGTGTACATATAAAACTGTATTGAGTACTGTATTCAGTAACCTTGAGGTCAATATGCCTGGTCAGCTCACAAGGTATGGGGTATGGTGTTGTACAGTATTTTCAAAAGTACTGCAGCTGGACTAGTCTAGAATAGTCTTTGTTGAATTGTTAAGAAGATTCTTGAGTTTTGAAGAAAAATATTCCAGGATCATTCTATATTTTTATCATTCCCTATGCTAACTCAAAAAAAAAACTTCGAGGCCCATTGGTATTTGATTGGAGTTTTGATTTCTATTTTTTGTTAGCCTACCTGCTTGATACCTGCTTGATGGGGTTCTGGGAGTTCTTCTACTCCCAAGCCCGGCCCGAGGTCAGGCTCGACGCTTGCGTTCATATCTTACACCCAGTAAGATTATTTGAGTGGGCAGTTTAGTGAGGAGTTACTCCACTGTTTGCCATGTGGTTGTGATGTACTTCACGTGGTTATTGCCAGTAGTTAAGACACCTGTGAATATGATACCGTGGGGTATTCTGTTAGAGATGTCACAGTTATTTTGAACTAAATGAATTTGCCTGTGGTGTTTCCCTTATGCTGATTGTGTATGTGCAGCACAATGGCATAGTTAATAAATTATTGTGGTACAGTACAGTACAATACTTAAAAGATGCTGTAACATTAAATGTGATGTGTTGTTTTTATTTTTTAGGCTATGTAGCAAAGTGCTAGTTATATTTTTTGTGGACTAGGTCCTAATTACAGTTGGGTGTTATATTACTGTACAGTTTGTGGGTAAAAAGTTTATTTTCTGATAATACAACATTTAACGTGTTGATATAATACAAAATGTATAAAATGTGCCACATAAAACAGCCAGGAGTCCCAGTGAATAGGCTAGAAAGTAAAAATAAAAACTATCAATGCTGTGCCCCTGATAAACCATTTATCTGGCAGTGTTCATATTAGCCTATTTGTTGCACTTTATTAGGTGAAATGTGAATGTTCTGCAGTTCTGAACAATACTTAGCTTAAAATTTTGAAGACTATCATGGTAGTAAGGGCAGGCATCTGCATTATATGCAGGATATTGACAAATATAATTGGAACAAAGTGTTCCATTAAAAGCACGGGCTCAGTGCATAAGTTAAAATACATTATTTATAGACTATATACTCTATGGGCTTGCCTGCATCATACTAATCTAGGTGTTCGGTCTAGTACTTGGTGCATGCACGCCAACTGCTCTTAGCTGTACTCTACATTAGTAAAGTATTATCACAACTTTTTGGTATGTATTTATATCTGCCGGTTAACATTGTTCAGAATTTGCAGTCTTTGGTTATATCCCTTGATATATTTTACATCATTACAATAATTGTTATAATACCACCCATCCTCCTGGAAGGTTAGTACTTTTAGTAACTATTTTGTCAAAAGTACCAAAATATGTGGTGATGGACCAAGAGTAAACCACCAAGATCCTTTTTGTACTTTTCTTATATGGTTCTGAACAAATAAAAGTAAATAACCTAAACTTAAATATTCCAAGGCCTCTAAGATAGTACATATTATGCCTAGGATTGCTAGGAGAGGTAAGTTAAGGCATATATATATATATATATATATATATATATATATATATATATATATATATATAATTATATAAAATTGCAGTTTAAATGGTTTCTCATTTGGCCAAATTCAGTAGTCTGCAAAAGTCAACTTTCTGATGGTCCATTACTACATATTGGTACTTTCCGAACAAATAGTTACTATTAGTAATTTCCATTTCCCTTCAAACATCCCTTCCCTCCTTAAGCCTTCTTTCCTCTCTTCACCTTCTTCCTCTTTCGCTCAGAAAAATTATACGCATTACAGAA
>WNGS01028583.1:7908930-7920068 GCA_020271785.1 Procambarus virginalis | reverse complement strand
AACTGACCATTTGTTGACGCCTCAGCCGGGAAACACGGCCTAAGTCCTAAAGCCCTTACCCGGCCCTTAGGACTACGACTCCCGAGCGCTGTCCACTCAGCCGCGAGGTCCGTGTGTGTGTGTGTGTGTTTTAGAGAGAAATTAACTGTAATTACCCAAGTGTAGTTACAGGATGAGAGGTACGTTCGTGATGTCCCGTCTTCCCAGTACTCTTTGTCACACAACGCTTTGAAACTCCTGACAGTTTTGGCCTTCTTTTAATGTTACCTGCAATATTAGACATGAAACAAGCTTTCTGTATTTGCTGAAGCGGAAATATAGTAAGAATTTTAATCCAGTGTTTGCACACATTATTTTTTGAGACAGCGCAAGTTTGTGTACTTTTATATCATAATCATGAAGCTGAACGACTGTTTACATTTTATAATAATGCCTTTGCCACAAAATTACATTCATATGTCATTCAAAGGTATCCTAGCAATTATCTGGAGAGACAGGGGCTTATGGTGATGCAGTTACACGCGTGTAACCGAGAGTGAGAGTGGTATGCAGCAATTATAGGGTGCCGAGAGTGAGAGAGAGAGAACGTAGCCTAGGCCCACCGTAAGGCAATAAATAATACAGTTGAACATTTAGGGCAGTAATACCACTGGTACATACATAGACATAGACATACACATAAATGTTACAATAGCGAGACATATGTGCGTGCCAGTATTACTGATACAAAATAGATCAAAATAATATACATGTGTGTGTGTGTGTGTGTGTGTGTGTGTGTGTGTGTGTGTGTGTGTGTGTATATATATATATATATATATATATATGTATATATAAAGCGTGTAGATAATGGTTAAATAGAGTAAATATGCGTTATCATCTCTTGTTACGCTAAGAGTTGGCAGGTGGGAAGGGATCTGCCAACCCGGAGCTCCTCACCAGGGCAAGAGGTTTTAGTCCACGGATTCTTGGGTTAGGCTTAACTTTGAAGGTCAGGTTCAGAGGTCGTGGTTACCGAGTGCAACGGTATACTGCTGGCGCGTTCCTCTTCCTTCTTGTAATCCATTTAACGCTATTTATAGACATTAATGTTGTTGTAGCTTTGTTTACATTGATCGTTTACGCTCTCTCACTCCCTCTTTCTCTCAATATATTTATATATATACTCAAAGTAATTGTTATTTATCCCGTATCCTTCCGTTTCCTAGCCATTTGCCGTCATGTTACTATATTTTATGTTACTGCGTCATGTCACTACGCCTTTAAAATAGTGCTTGAGAAGGGGTAAAACCCGGAAGGTAGACAAACTGTACGATAATAAACAAGGGCGCTCCTGTGTGGGGGAGCGTTGACGCCGTGACCTCTAACTTTCTCCCGGAAGTACAGACTAAACCCCCCTTATGTGTGACCTAACAGGTGCACTCTGATCATACTGTTGTTCTCTCATGTTCATTCTGCATTTGCCGCCGTATAACACTCGCCTGTTTTGTAAATATGTTTTTGTTGATTTATTTTAGCCTGTTTCAACCTTCGTTTATTGAAATTGATCGCAAGTGGTTTTGTAGGGGAAAACAAATGATTTTGTGCATGTAAATACAAATACACACACACGGCACGCACAAAAGTTCTTGCTAATGTCCCTGAGCCACGGGGACGTTAGAAAGAACTTTTTCAGTGTCAAGAGTAGTTAACAGGTGGAATGCATTAGGTAGTGATGTGGTGGAGGCTGACTCCATACACAGTTTCAACTGTACATTTGATAGGGCCCAGTAGGCTCAAGAGTCTTTACATCAGTTGATTGACAGTTGAGAGGCGGGATTGACAGTTGAGAGGCGGATATATATATATATATATATATATATATATATATATATATTATATATATATATATATATATATATATATATATATATATGGGGGCCAGGTAGCCTGGTGGATAGCGCGCAGGACTTGTAATTCTGTGGCGCGGGTTCGATTCCCGCACCCGGCAGAAACAAATGGGCAAAGTTTCTTTCACCCTGAATGCCCCTGTTACCTAGCAGTAAATAGGTACCTGGGAGTTAGTCAGCTGTCACGGGCTGCTTCCTGGGGTGTGTGTGTGGTGTGAAAAAAAAAAGTAGTGTAGTTAGTAAACAGTTGATTGACAGTTGAGAGGCGGGCCGAAAGAGCAAAGCTCAACCCCCGTAAAAAAATACAACTAAGTGAATACACACACACAGAGTATGTGCGTGTGTGTGTGTATAATT
Source organism: Procambarus virginalis (assembly GCA_020271785.1). NCBI lineage: Eukaryota > Metazoa > Arthropoda > Malacostraca > Decapoda > Cambaridae > Procambarus > Procambarus virginalis. Next base: position 7,917,822 of record WNGS01028583.1, on the reverse strand, counting down.
ACTAAGTGTAGTTACAGGATGAGAGCTACGCTCCAGGTGTCCCGTCTTCCCAGTACTCTTTGTCGTATAACGCTTTGAAACTTTTGGCGGTTTTGGCCTCCACCACCTCACTTAACTTGTTGCAACCGTCTACACTATGTTTAGAAAGTTTTATTTTGCAAACAGAGTGGTAGACGGTTGGAACAAGCAAGTGAGAAGGTGGTGAAGGCCAAAACCGTCAACAGTTTCAACGCGTTATACAACAAAGAGTACTGGGAAGACGGGACACCAGGAGCGTGGCTCCCATCCCGTAACTACAGTTAGGTAATTACACGCGCACACACGCATACTGTATATAATATGGATGTGTTTGTGTTGGTTTTGCGTCCCAACATGTCGCAAAGATTATTCATATGAATGATTTAATCTGCCATTGCAACATTGCTCAAGATAAGATTTTAAGTTTTCATGTGCATTGCCATAGCCTAAGGTACTAGAACGTTGCCATTGCAACATTGCTCAAGATAAGATTTTAAGTTTTCATGTGCATTGCCATAGCCTAAGGTACTAGAACATTGCCATTGCAACATTGCTCAAGATAAGATTTTAAGTTTTCTTGTGCATTGCCATAGCCTAAGGTACTAGAACGTTGGAGGCTGCTAGTTTTGTTTTCTCACACAAGCTACTCGCTGTACAGTACATTAACTGGTGCAGTTAACGTTCAACTCCACTAAATGGTTTACCAGCATTATTACCAGTACTTTTCCATTAGTCTTACCGATTGAGTTTTGCAGGCAAGTTATAGGATTTTATTTATACAATTCAATGCCTACCGGATGCAGCACTCGCCTATTCTTATAGGACCAATTAATTCCAAGTACTGCACTTATATTTGGTGCAGTTCACAGATAACTTGATAACATCATACATCACAGATAACATCACCCAGGTGATGTTTGTTTAGGCATAGCCTATGTTTGGGGGGGGCTGTTTTTTACCTTTTCTCAGTTGTAAAATACTACTCATTTTTTTTATTTACGCAAATTAAGTTTTTGTTAGTTTATATTGTTTAGCCCAAATGTGATTAATGAACTTGATTTTAATTATGACTGCTCAGGCATATGTAGTCCTAGTTAGGCTTTTACTGTGTAATAATTATGCTCGATCTCAATAGTAGGCTTAAGTGGGAATAGGCACTAAGAGTGATTAAATGACATTAGTTGTCGGCTTGGATTAAAATATTTACACAGTGAGTTACTACAGTATGTACTGCTAAATGCATGTTTTAAACATAGCCGTAGGATTTTCATAAATATACATAGCCCCATGGTTTGCTAAAGGATGAAATTGTTAATGTGTGTGATACGTTAGTTAGCAGTGAAAGGAATACCTAGCTGTTTATCTGATCACATGTTCATGATTTGTATGACTTGATTAAAGTGTAAAATAGTGATCGTACAGCGCAATGGAGCTAGAGGTGAAATAATACAATTTAAGAAGTTGAGTAAAATTGATGATATCTTGCAAGGAGCTTAGAAGTGAAATACTGAACGTTGAAAAGTTGATTGAAAGATAAGTGGTCGCAGAGCACAAAAGGACAGAGTTGACAGTGAACTTGGAGCAAGGAACTTGACCTAGCCTAAGACCATATAGACCTTAGTGACATGGAAGGTATACAAGGAAGGTTTACTTAAGAATACCAAACAAGTGTGTGGAGTTGAGCAAACTGGTAAAGGAATTTGAAGAACTGTTTGGTGGGATTCCTGTTTCAATCCTTCCTTCGTGATCTGACACTGTCACTTTTTCATCATGTGTTTATTTTCGTGATTTACACACACACACACATACACACATTAATTCACACAATTGTGAATTAATTCACAAATGTGAATTTTTTAATTCACACACAATTTCATTCTCCATTATCATTAACTTTTTACTTTTGTCAACTTTTGTCAATGTGCAGAAGTGGAGACTGTAGAAAATTAATCTTGACAAGAGTAAAAAGTTAATGATAATGGAGAAAGAATGAAATTGTGTGTGAATTAACCTCACCGGTAAATGGCTAAGTGCTGGAAGTGATCGATCAGTTGTGATACATACCTTGAGGTGCTTCCGGGGCTTATCGTCCCCGCGGCCCGGTCATCGACCAGGCCTCTTGGTTGCTGGACTGATCAACCAGGCTGTTGGACGCGGCTGCTCGCTACATGGGTTGAGTGATTGATAAAAAACAATATGTGCCCTTGAAGTTGATCGTAGGGGTGAGTTAGGGCAGTAAAATTGGGGATATGGTGCAATGACTCTTAGACTCAGCCAAGCGACTGTATGGAGGCAGCCTTGTGCAGACTCATCATAGACTATTTACGGATGCGTCATGATGATGCGGTATGATCGTGAATCCCCCCCCCCCCCCAAAAAAAAAAAACAGCGGTTGAAATGGACAATTTGAGAAGTATTTGTGGTACTCGGAGATTAGAGTAAGGAATACACGTGTCCAGAATATACTCGTGATCCTTAAACTGCAAGAGTGAGGAGCGCGTACTGAGATAGTTCAGGCGTGTTGAACGAATGGGTAACGGCAGACTGGAGAAGAGAGTATAGGAGTCGGCTTTAGGGTAGAAGGGGAAGAAGCTCGGGAAGATATTGGTGAGTGTATGAGGAAGCCGAGCTTGAGTGTGTGAATATACGGGATAAGGTAAGGGAGAAGGCTGGGTGGGGGAGTTACAGCCCCGCTCCTGTGCCAGATAAGTCCACTATGGGCTCACCATAGCCCGTGCTACTTGCAGCTTTTTGTTTCGAATAGCTGAATCTTAAATAACAACAACAACAACGGCTGGGTGGGAGGAAGCGGTTGGTAAGATAACAAGGGAGTGAATGTGTTTGTGCAGTAAACGCCTTTTCGCGAAACGAGAAGAGACGAGGTTCTGGACGCAGGTTCGAATCCTCGTCATGGCCCTTGTGGATTTGTTCAAGAGATGAGGTTCTGGACGCAGGTTCGAATCCTCGTCATGGCCCGTGTGGATTTGTTCAAGAGACGAGGTTTTGGACGCAGGTTCGAAGCCTCGTCACGGTCCTTGTGGATTTGTTCAAGCGACGAGCCTTCACCTGGTTCTGTAAAACGGTGGGTTATTGTTTTAGATATATGCTGGGGTGTGTTATTGCTTGCTTATTACTTATTTATTATTGTTTTGGCATATGTTATGGACGAGTGCAATTTTTTCCCTCATGGCAGATGCCTCTCCACCCCTTGCACGTCCCAAACGATGTAATAATGCTGATAATCCAATCAAAGTTATATGTTCATGCATTTTAGTTAATCTATAAGCAGATAGGTGATATATATATATATATATATATATATATATATATATATATATATATATATATATATATATATAAAATCACTGTATACCTTGGATTTACCTTGTTCTGGTTCCGGGAGTAATGTTATTGCGGACTGGTTTCTGGGCAGGACTCTTGGCTAGTGGTCAGATCAACCAGGCTGTTAGAGCAGCTGCTCGCAGCTGAGTCACACCCTGGTTGATCAGGTATTTTTTAGACGCGTCTGTCACATCCCCTTTTAAACACAGTGAGAGGTCGGCTAGTTATGCCCCTTATGTATAAAGGTAGGGTCTCGAATTGTCTCTTAATGCTGAGAGAATTATCTCTTATGCATCTGTGATTTTCAACGGGGCTATATAGCATTTCCTGCCATACCTCTTGGTTTCACAGTGAGTTACTTCTGTGTACAGATTTGGACTCAGTCATAACATTTTCCAAGTGTGAATTGTTATGTATCTCATTTGCCTGCGCTTAAGAGAATACAATTTGAGAAATTGTAAACATTCTCAATAATGTAGATGGCTTATTGAATTGGATAGTAAAAATTCTCTTCACGTTCTCCATGTCGGCAATTTCTCCAACTTTAAATGGGGGCTGCTAGTGTGTAACAATATTCCACTGGAGAACACTAGTGTCGTACAGAATATCACCACTGGTCTGGCGTATCTTGTTCGAAAGGTTCTTGTTATCCAGGCTGTAATTTTTCTTGCAGTTATGACAGCTACCTTATTGTGCTTCTTAACGGTAGGTCTTCTGACATGATTACACTGCATGGAGACACCGTACATGAAGCTAGTCCAATCACTTGATCTGGGCGGTACAGCGACAGCTCGCTTCTTGCAAGTCGGCGTCCAATCCCTTCTGTCCTAGATCCTTGTCGTCCATATTCCTTCCCAAGTGCTGTATAGTCAAACTGGCTTAGCCAGACCACACACTAGAAGGTAAAGGGACGGCGACGTTTCAGTCCGTCCTGGACCATTCTCAAGTCGATTGAGAACATTCTTCAGCCACGTTATTGTAACTCGTCGCCTGCAAACGTGCTTAGCGTGTTCTCGTGGTTACCTTACTATACGCCCCCCCTCCCGCTACACCCCGGGTGGATGACCTGCCTGCAGGGACAAGATGACGAGTCAGAGCTCAATTCCCCCTCCCCCATCCCACCCACCCTTCGCGTGGTGGTGGTTTGTTGTTGTAGATTCAGCTACTCTGAACAAGTTCCAAGTAGCACGGGCTATGGTGAGCCCGTAACTGACCTGGCACAGGAGCGGGGCAAGTAGCACGGGCAATGGTGAGCCCGTAACTGACCTGGCACAGGAGCGGGGCAAGTAGCACGGGCTATGGTGAGCCCGTAACTGACCTGGCACAGGAGCGGGGCAAGTAGCACGGGCTATGGTGATCCCGTAGTGGACTTGCTTGGCACAGGAGTGGTGCTGTCCTCGCGTAGTATCCTGATATAGACTACGTGGACACTTAACATAAAAAGATGTTCACTCGCGGCCTTTCATTCCCATTTCCTCACCTGTTCCCTCCTTCGAGGCAGCTTATTGTTAGTATTATTAATATTATCCTTATTATTGCTAACTGTATGTGCGCTAACAACAAAGTAAATATAACTCACAAACTCATCCTGGTGCCAGTTTAGTGAAATATATACAGAACGGCTATAGCATCTATGGTTTATTTGTACATTATGTTCATTATAAATATATTAATAGAGTTTCCGGCTGCGCCCGGGTCTCTCTCGCCCCTCCCCACTTCCCACTAATATAGTAGAAATATCATCGATATTTATACCATATAAGTAGGGACACAGGTTATCATTCTGATATAGCAGAGAATGTGATCATGAGCAAAGTGATCAATATTCTTTCTTTATTACGCACCCCATACCCATCCCGTGGACGGTGGTGTAAAGGATTACAGAGGCACACAATCGGTTCAGGAACTGAACAATATAACAGTGAAACACTATTGTACCGTTATACTTGAGCAATAATACATGCTGAATATCCCACCAGATCCTTCACTTAAGAACTGGTCGGTAAAACGAAGGCCTCGCAACTAGCAAGGTCGGCGGTCGATTCCCGATAGTACAAGTGGTCGGGCACCATTCCACGTAGTGTACTATGCAAGCCAACGTAGCCTAGCGCGCTATAATGATAATTACCTTAATCTGGTGAATCAATCGGGGATGGTGGTAGGTGTAGAAGTAGTGGCGTATTGGTGGTGGTGGACTAAGGTAGACGACTGGCAGGGTTCGACGCCACCTGACTGATCCGTAGCGTGGGACCGCCCGCCAGGAAGACCCGGGACTCTCCTCTCATATATAGTTGGTTTTAATGGTGATTATTATGCATCTCCATATTCGTCCTGTGGAATGTGGGGGGTGCATAGGCTAATGGGAGCAGGATCTCCACTAGTCACCTGTCTTCTTTCACCTAAACTAAACTGATATATATATATATATATATATATATATATATATATATATGTATATATATATATATATATATATATATATATATATATATATATATATATATATATATATGCAAACAAGCCTGAATGGTCCCCAGGACTAGATACAACTGAAAACTCACACCCCAGAAGTGACTCGAACCCATACTCCCAGGAGCAACGCAACTGGTATGTACAGGGATGCCTTAAACCACTTGACCATCACGACCGGACAAAAGGAAGTGATAGCCTGAGCTATATGAACCACTTCCCCGCCGGCACCTGGATGGTTATCTTGGGCATAGCATTTTATCAAATCACCTCATTTTTTGGGGCAACACGTGAGGAACACAAATGCAAACAAGCCTGAATGGTCCCCAGGACTAGATACAACTGAAAACTCACACCCCAGAAGTGACTCGAACCCATACTCCCAGGAGCAACGCAACTGGTATGTACAGGGATGCCTTAAACCACTTGACCATCACGACCGGACAAAAGGAAGTGATAGCCTGAGCTATATGAACCACTTCCCCGCCGGCACCTGGATGGTTATCTTGGGCATAGCATTTTATCAAATCACCTCATTTTTTGGGGCAACACGTGAGGAACACAAATGCAAACAAGCCTGAATGGTCCCCAGGACTAGATACAACTGAAAACTCACACCCCAGAAGTGACTCGAACCCATACTCCCAGGAGCAACGCAACTGGTATGTACAGGGATGCCTTAAACCACTTGACCATCACGACCGGACAAAAGGAAGTGATAGCCTGAGCTATATGAACCACTTCCCCGCCGGCACCTGGATGGTTCCTCACGTGTTGCCCCAAAAAAAAATGAGGTGATTTGATAAAATGCTATGCCCAGATAACCATCCAGGTGCCGGCGGGGAAGTGGTTCATATAGCTCAGGCTATCACTTCCTTTGTCCGGTCGTGATGGTCAAGTGGTTTAAGGCATCCCTGTACATACCAGTTGCGTTGCTCCTGGGAGTATGGGTTCGAGTCACTTCTGGGGTGTGAGTTTTCAGTTGTATCTAGTCCTGGGGACCATTCAGGCTTGTTTGCATTTGTGTTCCTCACGTGTTGCCCCAAAAAATGAGGTGATTTGATAAAATGCTATGCCCAAGATAACCATCCAGGTGCCGGCGGGGAAGTGGTTCATATAGCTCAGGCTATCACTTCCTTTTGTCCGGTCGTGATGGTCAAGTGGTTTAAGGCATCCCTGTACATACCAGTTGCGTTGCTCCTGGGAGTATGGGTTCGAGTCACTTCTGGGGTGTGAGTTTTCAGTTGTATCTAGTCCTGGGGACCATTCAGGCTTGTTTGCATATATATGTGTGTGTGTGTGTGTGTGTGCGAACAAGCTTGAATGGTCCCCAGGACTATATGCAATTGAAAACTCTAGGGTCTCTGTTGTCCGGTCGTGTTGGTCGAGCGGTTAAAGGATCCTGTATGCCAGCAGAGTGCTCCTGGCAGTATGGGTTCGAGTCACTTCTGGGGTGTGAGTTTTCAGTTGCATATAGTCCTGGGGACCATTCATGCTTGTTCGCATTTGTGTTCCTCACGTGTGCCCCAAAGAATGGGGTGATTTGATAAAATACCATGCCCAAGATTACCAACCGAGTGCCGGCGGGGGGATGGAAATAGCCTCGGCTACCATCCTCTTTTGTCTGGTCATGTTGGTCGAGCAGTTAAGGGATCCTGTACGCCAGCAGAGTGTCCTGGCAGTATGGGTTCGAGTCACTATGGGGTGTGAGTTTCAGTTGCATATAGTCCTGGGACCATTCAGCTTGTTCGCATTTGTGTGTGTGTGTGTATAATATCTATATATATTATATATATTAATATATATATTATATAATATGTATGTATGTATATGTATATGATTTTATGCAAAAAGCCTGAATGGCCCCAGGCATATATGCAACCGAAAAGATTTTGGTTGTTGCATAATATATATATATATATATATATATATATATATATATATATAATATTATATATATATATATATATATATATATATATATATATATATATGTGTGTGTAACTGTAAACACACACTATATATAATATGTTGTTAAATATGACCGAAAAGTAAATTAATAAATCTAACACGAATTTTCTCATATTTCTTATGTTTCTTTCACTGTCGATGGTGACTGAAAAATCAGTTCTCAAAATTCATTTTATTTCTAGTCTGACGCGACGCCTGAAGCGTTTCGTAATACTTATGTTTTCAAAGACTTTAGTTTACACACAAAACTGTAACTGTATTTGTTGTTGTATAGATTCAGCTACTCGGAACAAGTTCCAAGTAGCACGGGATATGGTGAGCCCGTAACTTATGGCACAGGAGCGGGGTAAGTAGCACGGGCTATGGTGAGCCCGTAGTGGACTTACCTGGCACAGGAGTGGTGTGTGTGTAACTGTAAATACACATCCATACTTATACTCGCATTTGGGCGAGGTGATATGGTACAAAAGTTTTGGTGAAGTGATTGAATTTACACAAGATACAACACGAACCAATGTGGTATGAAAACATAGAATAGAAGTAACTGCAGAAGGCCATTGCCCATAGCATCAACACAGGATGTTAACAAATCTGTAGTTCTGAGTACAGGGAGCCATTATTATCAAGGCCGCTATATAAAAAAAGGAGTAATGATCTTAAAGAATTTGAGAACCACTGATCTATACGATTACTAGACGGAATCAGAATATACGAACATGTTTGCTGATAATGCCTAGTACTAGGGAAGATAAGACGCTTAAACGATTGTCATGCCCTTCAAGAAGATCTGGACAAAATAAGTATCTAGAGCAATACTTGGTAGATGAATTTAATGTGAATAGAGTCACGATATGGATTATGGAATAGGAGAAATAGGCTACCCACAACTTACAAATTGTGTGAAAAGTTTTAAAGACTTCCGATAAGATATTTAAAGATGGTGCTGAATAATTAAAAAAAACTGTCACCTGAGGATCTCTTAGAACACCGTGCAAGGAGCGTATGCTACGCTTTCAAACTTTAGAATCGTTTTAAATACATCATGTCGAAATATTCAAGACATTGTTCAAGATCTTTGTGAGAGCACAGGTG
>WNGS01028583.1:7867140-7897052 GCA_020271785.1 Procambarus virginalis | reverse complement strand
TTGTGTATTGAAGTGTATTTTGGGTCTCGGTCCTTCAGGCCGGTGTTAGGCTTGTTTGTTGGGTACCGATAGGTTTTGTACTGTTTGCTATGAGCCTGTGTTTTTTGCTCACTTGCTTTTGTTTATCCTTGTACTGCTTTCGTTTATATTTTTGCTGATTGTGTTTACCCTTTGTTCTGTGTTTTAGGTACATTTTGAGTTTGTACTTTGTTATGCTGTGCTGTCGGCCCTTCTGGCTGATGGGTTTTGTTCTCTGTGGTTTATACTGTGTTTCTTTGTTTTTATTGTATTTAATTTGCATGGTTGCATGTAAAAATAAAAATAACTCTCGCCTTGGTTATCCTTTGCATTTCATCAACTCTGCCTACTCTCAAGCTAAACGAAATTTTTTTCATCCTAAACCTGCTTCCAACAGTAGTAGCACTGTACTATGCCTTCCCTTCATATCTGAACTCAAAACTTTTACTAATACCTTTCGTCCTCTTGACATTAAACTCGCCTTTCGACAAACTAACACACTTCGTAGCAATCTAGTTCACACTGCTCCTCCTGCTTCAAATGCTGCTGGTGTCTACTCTATTTCCTGTTCATCTTGTCCTCTCCAATACTTTGGCGAAACTGGCCGTACACTGAATGACAGACTTAAAGAACACAAGAGAAGTGTTAAGTCTGCAGACACTAACAATGCTCTCTTCTGCCATGTGAGGGATTCTAATCATCCCATTGATTGGTCTTCCTCCAAAATAATCTTTCCTGCCTCTACTCTTCACAGACGCCGTCTTGTAGAATCGGCTCTTATACACCAAGTACCCAACATGAACATGAGTCCTGGCTTTGTTGCTGTGGACTCTTCCCTTTCACAGTACATACTCAAATGCTCTAATCTTTCTAACAAACGTGACTTAACATAAGCTTACCCCTTCCATTTATCTTTCTTTCTCTTTCCTTTTCTTTCTCTCTTCTCCTACGCTCCCTTGCTATCCTCTTCTTATTCCTATTACTTTTCCTTCGGTGGTTATAATGGGAGCTACCTCGTATGGGCCAATAGGCCTTCTGCAGTTCTCATTATTACTACTATTCTCTACACCTTACTTTCCTCCTCACCTCTCTCTTGCCTATTTATTACCCGTTCTCTACCTCCTCATCACAAGCGACTTGAGAATGGTCCAGGACGGACCGAAACGTCGTCGTCCCTTCAACTTCTAGTGTGTGGTCTGGTCAACATACTTCAGCCACGTTATTGTGACTCATCGCCTGCATATGGATTCACATCCTGGCTGGGGAGGATTGACTAAGCGCCAATCCTTGACTCTATGCCTCTGTTCACCCAGCAGTGAATGGGTACCTGGTTGTTAATTTGGCGGGTCGTATTCCAGGGAAAATTAGGATTAAGGACTTGCCCAAAACACTGTAGCACTTGCTCAAAAGTGTTAGAGGTTTTACAAGAATGTAAAAACTCTTGTATATGTATATATATAAATAAAGGGGGAATGAATGCTGCATGAAATTAATTTGGGCCATTTCTTTGAGGATGGGTATGACCATGCAAGCCAATGATACACATTTTGTCACCCAATGCAGCACTTTAAGGGTTAAAGAACACTACTGTACTCTAACATCCAGAAAGTCACCATTAGGGAGTAACTACGGATATCTGTAGTGCACTTTTAGTTGTGTGCTTCCTATTCTGTAGTTCAGTATCAACCTGTAGTAAACTGATGGACATTACTGTATCTCTACTCAACACCAACTCGCACCATTCCTTGAAAATGAATCCACACACAAGAGCAATTACAAAACACAACATGGATATTTAATTTGTCATGCAATCATGCAACACAACAATACAAAATATATTGAATACATTAAGTACAAAAATTAACATCAACTTAAAGCCAAAAAGAAACCTTCACATCGAGACTTATACACACTATGCTTTATCATTGATGCTTAATTTCTGCAGCCGTGCACATGATGCTGGAGTATTAAAACTAACATTAGGTTAAAAAGTTAGGTAGCAAGAGTAATAATCAATTCATATTATAAAGAAGAAAAACAATAACTGCCTCCCAGTGATTGAAAGAACTCCACTATGATTTAGAATCATTATGCAGACCACTGTTATTAGATACTTGTTGCTAGAAATAAAAAATGGCAGGCATCTCTACCATTGCAAATTATAATACGTACATTGTACTGAAATAGTTAGCAAGTATATTGATTATATATGGCCTACCTTTAGCCGGAAGCAGCTTGCCTGTCCAAGGAAAAAAAACAGGACTTTTGATATCCAGGTATAATTAAAGACTTTACATATCTGTCTGCAACTAAAATTTATGAGGCTTCCATATGCGCAGAATAAAATTAAAATGACTTACAATGGATCTAGGAGGAAGCAATTCCCAACAGCACTCCTCCACCAAAGCTTGTGGCCAACACTATGTTCTCGCGGGCAAAGCGCACCGCCTGAAAAGATGGAGTTCTTACATTCAACCTACCACAAAAAAATAAAAAATATACAAAATAAAAATACCGGCAGCATTTCGCTCTTCAAAGTACCGTACCCTATGCTCAAAAGAGCATACTCAGTCAGGTGGCTTCCCATGAACCAAAAAATGATGACAAGAAAGTTACTGATAGGAACTAAAGATTTTTATTGTACGAACCATTTGATGATCATAAAAAATCATTAGTATTGCCCTGTTCCCACCTTCATGAAATGAAGTTTCCCCTGTCCAGGGCAAGGAGCCAGTTAAGCTTATTGAGGTCCCCCTAGAGCCTAGACCAATAGTTGACATTTCCTAGGATGCAACCCACAACAGTTGCTTAACTCCCAGGTATTTATTTTCTGCTATGTGAACAGAGGCACCACCTGTAAGGAAACATGCCCAATCATCTTGCCCTGTCCAGGAATTAAATCCAGCATTATTCAGTTGTGAGCAGACTGTGCAGACCATTGTGCTACAAGAGACCCAGAAGCAGCAATACAGGAAAAGCAAATTAAAGACGCTAAGATTTACACATCCATCACTGTATCTTCCACCATAAGGATCATGTAGCCTCATCCCAGTTAAGCAAGACATCAATAGCAGCACCTCATGGCTGCATAAAACTAGGTGTAGAGCACAGTACTTCCTATAAAATGTTACTTAAAATGTCAAATGCCTGAAAATGCCTCAAGACAAATTATTTTATTATCCTCAAGCAACAGTGCAAAATAAAGACCCATTTAAAGCATTGAATAACAAGCAGGTAAGCATTGAGTAGGAGATAAGACAGCCACATTTAATGTAATAAAGGAGGCAGAAACATCATTTAACATCTTGGAAACTATTTTAACAGTAAAACTCATTAAAGAGCCATTAAATATTGCTGAAATATTAAGAAGCACTTGCTGGCTGAAGACATTAGAATGCATGAACAGAACGGTTGTTGTCTAAACAGATTGTATATTCAGTATAGTACTATGTATTCAAGCTCAAAATTCATGTACTGTATACCCAGAGTATACATGGACTCCTTTTATACCTGGAGTATACTGTACTGAGAGTTCTTTTACTCCTCAAGCCTGGGCAGGTGCCTGGACGTTTGTCTTGTGATAACTTGATCTAAAAGGCTGTTGCTTGCAATGGTCCACAGGGTCACATAGCCACCATAACTCAGTTGGTCGAGCACCTCCCACAGGAACTTGTCAAATTGCAGATGATGAGTCACAATAAGGTGACTGAAGATATGAAGACTAAACCACACACCAGAAGACTAGGAGACGACGACGTTATGGTCCGTCCTGGACCATTATCAAGTCAATTGTGATGGGAGCGAGGGAGGCACGGGCATTAAAGTAAGGCAGGAGAGAGGTGGTGAGAGGTGAGGAGGAGGAGGAAATTTCTAGAGGAGGGTAAGAGCGAGGCAAAAGGTACGGATGGGATGGGTGTAAGAATGGGTATAAGAATTGGAACGTAAGCATAAGAGAAAGAAAAAAAAAGATAAGATAAAAAAAATGCCCGTGCCTTCCTCGCTACCATCACAATCGACTTAATAATGATTCAGGACAGACCGAAACATCGTCGTCTCCTCATCTTCCAGTGTGGTCAAGTCTTCACTTGTCAAATTGTTTCTTGAACGCTTCCACTTTTGTCCCCTGCAATATTTCTTATGTTTGTTGGGAGGACATATAAGAGCTGTGAACCTCTGATATTTATACAGTGTTCTCTGAGTGTTCCTATGTGTGTGTGTGTGTGTGTGGAAAAGTTGAAGTGTTTTCAATAGTAAAAGCATTATGGTGGAATCCCTGGATTTTAAGGTCTTAAATCCTGTATTTTGTTTAAGTTTTTAATTTTTACATACCTTGTGGTTACCTTACGATGATTTCCGGGTGCAACGTCCCTGCGGCCCGGTCCCTAACCAGTCCTCCTGGTTGCTGGACTGGTCAACCAGATTACTGAATGCAGCTGCTCTAAGCCTGACATATGAATCACAGCCTGGTTGATCAGGTAACCTAACCTGGTTGACCACACCTAATTATCTAAATTCATCAAACAAAATATTTGTTATTGCCCAACTGAAGACTTCACTGATATTGGCTTGTACTGTACAGTACATAGTTTTTCAATGTGATGAATGAAAAGCCCATTTCTGAAGGGGCCCTACTAGGTAAGTTTTATGAAGATATACAAGACTTTTGAAACCCATCCTTGCTGACCAGGAGACAAGACCAGAATCTGGCTTTCTCTACAAAGCAATTGAAGCTTGGAATTCCGAGATTAACCCAAAGCCAAGACAAAATCAGAGTTGAATGTAATGAAATGCCTTTCTAGTAGGTCCTTGGTTTCCACTGAGCTAGCTATCTGGATAATATCACCCCAATTTAATCATACCAGGCCCTTGTGAGCTATTGTAAGCCTACCAGGGAATAGAGACTAAAACTTATTCTCCATCAAGGAGCTGCAAGGAGTACAGGATAGTGAAGAAATGGCCACCAGAAAGGAAGGTGAAACAAGACAAACATCAATGTAAATAAAGCATAAAAAAATGAGACACCAAACCACCAAAATTAACAAATCACTCAATCATTAAGCAGTTTACTCATTAGTTCACCTGAGCACCATCAGGGGACAATTCACACCTTCCTTCTCGATCCTGTAGTTTTGACACGTCAGTCAGATGGAAGACTGAAAAACTAAGCCTGTGAACAGGGGAAGGAAGAATCCAAGAACCCACTAAGTACCCACCAGAAAGAAGTATTCCATTACATACAATGCTAGTTTTGTGGAAGGGCTCCTGTTGGTGTTACCTGGTTGATGGGGTTCTGGGAGTTCTTCAACTCCCCAAGCCCGGCCCGAGGCCAGGCTCGACTTGTGAGAGTTTGATCCACCAGGCTGTTGCTTGCAGCGGCCCGCAGAGCCACATACCCACCACAGCCCGGCTGATCCGGGACTTCTCTTAGGAAACAGTCCAGTTTTCTCTTGAAGATGTCCACGGTTGTTCCGGCAATATTTCTTATAGTCGCTGGGAGGACGTTGAACAACCGCGGACCTCTGATGTTTATACAGTGTTCTCTGATTGTGCCTATGGCACCTCTGCTCTTCACTGGTTCAATCTTGCAATCTGGTGTCTCCTTGAGCTATGTCATCATGGAGAACAAAATCAAAGGGCTACACATCAGGAGGACCAGGACTGTAGTTTGAAAAAAAAAATGCCCATGACAACTTATGAAACAGGGCCAATGAAAAGCAAAATGCCAAAAGTGGCAGCTTCACCAAAGCCAAACAATACAAGACAACAGTACTCTTTATGCTTGGTACTGTAATCCAAATTAGCTAACCAAGTTACTCCTGCAGTTTACAGTATCCTCTTACTCCCACTGATTACCCGGATATTCCTACTGTTTAATTTAACCTCTTACTCCTGGTGTTTAACCTCTCTCTCGCTGTTTACCCAGTTACTCCTGCTATTTGAAAATGATGAGCATGAATTCATTTGGGTTACCAGAATTCAGATTACCAAGCTCTTACAATTATTAGGCATAAGAAGACAAAAATGAGAGGACCACTGGCACAGAACCCTAAGACAAAGCGAAAGAAAAAGATAGAAGTAGTGCCAAGAAACTTCATATTGTCTCTACAATGAAAGCTGTAGGTGAGACACCAAAAGATCGACCACCTGCATACTGTACAAAGAACGGTACCCAGGAGTAAAAAAAAACTCCAAATGAGTAGATTGGAGGAAAGCCTCTAATCATCGAGAAACATCTCCAGGCCGATCCACTGAAAAAGGCAGAGCCTCAGACAATAACACAAGTTTGGACAACAGACCCAAACAGCTGGAAACCACTAAAGGGACTACTAAATGGGAGCCCCTGCTGGAGATCGTTTCCAGTCTGGACTGAACCCAGAGCAACAGTCAAACTGGAGGGGGAAAAGATAAAGAAACCCCCACCAATTCCAGTCCAGCCAAAAGGCAATCACCGTGAAAGCCTCGTTATCAGGGCCACGTAAACTGGAAGTTGCTGTTTTCATGCCAATGCAAAGAGGTCCACCTCAAGTCCACCAAATGTTCTGCAAAGCATCATCGACTATCCACTCTGGCAATTGGGTAAAAATGAAAGACCATCAGCCAGAACATTAGACATACTCTGAACTTAAACTTCACAGTAAGTCAAACCCAAAGATCGAATCAACTTGAGAATGGTCTAGGACGGACCGAAACGTCGTCGTCCCTTCACCTTCTAGTGTGTGGTCTGGTCAACAAACCCAAAGAATCCAAAAGACAAGTACCTGTAGAGTTCAGCCCCTTACAAAGGAAAAGACTAAAGTGACCACCCACACTTCAGACAATGTACCACTGAGCACTAGTCAGAGTGGAGCCAGACCACACATCCTGTCAGGAGATGAAGCAACTGCAGAGCCTGCCAGACTGCTGTGTGCTGATTACAAACCCCCAACCTAAGGCCGAAGTATCCGTAAAGAGATCAAGCAGTGGGGAGGGAGGCGCCACGAGACAGAACCCTGAAAAGCTCAAAGAGGAAACTGGTAAACCAGAATCCATTGAAGGGCCTGTAGAGTCTGTACCCATGATTTTGGTGACAACAGAAGAGACAGAACTGAAGAAAATGGTACAGAGCCTGGTGCCAAATCCTGCCCAAGTTATGCTCATATAATGAGCATAACTTGGCCAGCATCATCATGTATGAGCATAAAGGCAGCACCATCCAAACATGCCTGACAGACTGAGCTAACCTCATGAAACTCAAATGGTCGGGTATGGCAATGCAGGCCCAGAAAGAAAAAGGAAGCCCTCAAGCTAGTACAAATCAGGAAAATCTCACTACAACCAATAGGAAGCAGACAACCCAAATTCAAAATTAGGCAGGTTCATGAAAGATGCAAAGCTCTGGATAAAGAAATGAAAAAGATGTGATTGTGCAGCTAAAGCCAACAACACTGCAGACAAGGCATGATAGGGCAGATTTAATAGAAACATTCAAAATACTAAACAATTTGGACAATGTCAATCTTGACACTTTCTTTAAAAGGTCAGATGTAACATGAACGAGGAGCAATGGGTTCAAGTTCAACAAGCCACAATGTAGGACAGAAAACAGGAGATGCTTTTTCACCCATAGGGATGTAAGCCCGTAGAAACTCCTTCCTGCCAAAGCCGTAAACGCCAAAACTCTGCTGGGTTTTAAAATACAGATAGAAAAGATCATCCAGGTAAATGGGGGGACCTTCGACAAGCCTCCGGCTTCCTGTCCTCATCGAGGCCATTAATATTAGTGAACTAGAAATATACTAGTATTAGTGGCCCTCAGGTAAATTCAGGTAAAATGGCAGCCACCTGATAAACCAAGTCTCTAGAGGGAGGCTTGGCTAAAATAGATCCAATACCAACACACATTACAGGCCTCAGGGTGGGATGTAGTCCCCCCCCCCACCCAACAGGCAGCATGACAGAGGCAGTAAAAACATTTGGCCATCTGAATACAGCAAAACTGAGGTACATCTTTCAAACTCTCACCCCAGTGAGGGCAGAATCGAAAGGCCAGGCCATAATGAACCCCTAAAAACTGCAAAGGGCTCTTCAGATCCTGAAGGACAGTCAAAACAGTAAACACCGAGCAAAGGGACCCTTCACTGAATATTATAAACACCAAAAACAGCCTTGGGACATAGAGAGCTGTTAAGGGCATGAGGGGCATGCCAAATAATGAGCATGTGAGCACCCTATGTTATCCTTTTACGAAAACTTTAACTGATCCTATCCATAATGCATCACAAGGTAGGTAGCATGTACCTCATTCTAGGTACATGCAGTTCAAGGTGAACAGTTAAAAAAAAAAAAGAGTCTACACAGGTAATAAGCCATAAATATACATGCATCATTAAGCAAATACCAAAATACACAAAACAAATATATATGCAAATAGGAATAGTCCCTGCCAGACAAAGAACTGTGTTCAGGACGGGCAACACTTATCTGAAAAACCAGGACTCAAAAAAGTGTTGCAGTGGAAATGAGGAGCATAACTGCTAAGCCATAGGTGTTCACACCAGGCAAAATGACTGATGTGTAAAAACTAGGGAATCAAGAAGGAAGGTGCACAGTCCCCTGATGGTGCACAGGTGAACTAACAAATAAACTGCTTAACAATTGGGTGGTTCAATCATTTCGGGGTTTGGCGTCTTGTTTTTTTTAGAAAAACGAGTCTTGTTTACCTTGCTGATTGTATATTTTGGCTCGCCCACCTTTCTGGTGGCGTTTTCTTGATAAGAATGATAAAGTACCTCTTGTTCCTTGCACCTCTGTGAGGGGCACCAGGTTATGGCCTCTGGTTCCCAGTGGACAAAATACTGGGAACCAGTGTTTTGGTTCCCAGTGGGGAAACAATGACTCATAAGGTCCTAGCATGGAATAAATTAGATGAAGCTATTCAGGTAACTAGCTCAAGGAGCTCTACAAGAAAAGCACCTTCATTCTTAAAAAAAAGGTCAACAGACTATGAATGCTATGAATGTAGTGGCACCGTATGGCTCCGAGAGCTAACCCACAGTTGTGCATGGCTAAGAAACAGAGAATAAGGAGCAAGATCTCACTCCCCCATGGTCATTTACAGGTAAACTCTGATAGGTAAGCACCACCACCACCACTAATGATCAGGCTGAACCAGAGATACATGAAGGCTTATACATACTCATACATGTACCATAGGGTATTGTATACCAGAAAACTAACTTTCTGGATAAAAGCAAGTTAACTGTAAATTAATTCCAGTGTGCCAAACAACTGGATGGTCGGTGATGGTAGGTAGATAGGTAAATTAGCAGTTATCGAATTCCCCTGTTGGCAGTTACATGTGATGCCAAGAGGTGGCCTAGAAAATTATTTAAGTTTTCATGAATGTAACTGTGTTGGTCATTCTGGGCTGGATTAAGCCATCACTCAGCCTCTTCACTCAATTTGTCACTCCGTAAAAAATTAATTCTTTTGCCTAACAAGATGTAGTACATACATACAAACCCAAGCAACTCACCTAAACTACTGAGGTCACCACATTGAAACTATCAATACTGTACATTGCTTCTTAAACGGAATGCTCAATTCCTAAAAAAATATGGTGTATTTGAATGTCTAGTGTCTCGCTAGCATTTTATTATGACCCTGCAGGGAAGGCTGACAACTCTTTGTGGCATTGATGCCAGAATCTTGACCCGGCTGACTGTTCATGATCTTCGTAATAGCCTTGACAAATCATGTTGTCCTGTGCCTAACAGCTGCATAAATATGGTACTGTATTTCAATGTGTTTATTATTTACCGGCATATAGGACGCACCTAATTCACAAGGATATTTTCAGAAATTTTTTTTATTTTATCATGCTTCTTACATTTATTGAAAATGACTCCCAAGTTTGTTTATAGAGAAAAACTTTTCATTTTGTGCATGTAAATATTGTATAATAGAAATTATATTTGGTGGTGAACAAAAAACATGCATCCTATCTGCCAGTAACGGAACGGAAACCACGTACAAAAAAAACGGAAACCACGTACAAAACTCAGGCAAATCATAACATAGAACGAAAAGGCAATGTAAAGGATCTGGGTGTACTCATGTCGGAAGACCTTACCTTTAAAGAACACAATAAAGT
The DNA here is from genome assembly GCA_020271785.1 of Procambarus virginalis. Taxonomy (NCBI): domain Eukaryota; kingdom Metazoa; phylum Arthropoda; class Malacostraca; order Decapoda; family Cambaridae; genus Procambarus; species Procambarus virginalis. The sequence goes on along the minus strand of WNGS01028583.1, from coordinate 7,886,902 downwards.
AGCCGTCACAACTGCAAGAAAAATGACAGGTTGGATAACAAGAACTTTTCACACTAGAGATGCTATACCGATGATGACACTTCAAAACGCTTGTGCTCTCTAGAGTGGAGTACTGCTGCACAATGACAGCCCCTTTCACTGCTGGTGAAATTGCTGACCTGGAGAGCATGCAGAGGTCCTTTACTGCTAGAATCCACTCGGTAAAACATCTAAACTATTGGGACCGACTAAAGAGCCTAAATCTGTATTCCCTTGAGTGCAGGCGGGAGAGATACATAATAATTTACACGTGGAAAATATTAGAGGGGCTGGTCCCAAACCTGCACACAGAAATAACATCACATGAGACCAGAAGACATGGCAGGATGTGCAGAATACCCCCGTTGAAAAGCAGAGGTGCAACTGGTACTCTGAGAGAGAACTCTATCAACATCAGAGGCCCGAGACTGTTCAACACGCTTCCGCTACACATAAGGGACATAACTGGCAAACCCCTCACAGTGTTCAAGAGAGAACTGGATAAGCACCTCCAAAGGATACCTGATCAACCAGGCTGTGACTCATACGTCAGGCTGCAAGCAGCCGCGTCCAACAGCCTGGTTGATCAGTCCAGCAACCAGGAGGCCTGGTCGATGACCGGGCCGCGGGGACGATAAGCCCCGGAAGCACCTCAAGGTATCCTCAAGGTAACTCAAAATAATAATTAACAAGTAAATAAAACACTGCAACTGTAGCAAGCATTAAGTTACTTTTCATGCCATCTAATGCAACACAAACAAATTAACTAGTAAAATAAATATGGTTAAACTAAAATTATACAGTACAGTAAATGGGGAAAACTCAGCATTGAATGGAATGAAATGGTGGTTACAGAAATGCAACCAACATTTGCAAAAATTATCTGGTAGAGCCTTGATGACTCCCTGAAGCTACTATCTTGCTGAGATAGCTTCCTACTACCAAGTTATATCAGCCACAGGAGTCCTGTTTAGCCTACCAGGGGGGCCAGATCTAGAACTTGACCCTCCTCACAGAGGCACTGGGAGCTGGGGATTGTAACACTCAACACACTGAGAAATCAACCAGAAAGCAAGTGAAGCAATACACACTAAACACAGATGCCGAAGAAATATAAGAAAATTCACTTTCGCAAACAGAGTGGTAGACGGTTGGAACAAGTTGGGGGAGAAGGTGGTGGAGGCCAAGACCGTCAGTAGTTTCAAAGCGTTATATGACAAAGAGTGCTGGGAAGACGGGACACCACGAGCGTAGCTCTCATCCTGTAACTACACTTAGGTAATTACACTTAGGTAATTACACAACTGCAAGATTTGCAGAAAATTAATCAACAAAACAGTTAAATGATTCATTCAAAGAATCAGCTAAGTGATTCACTCAAAACTAATTGAAATCCACTAATGCCAATGCAACAGGTAGCACCCCCAGGAGTTCCGGATTTCCACCCCAACAATAAGTCAGTCTGGAGCTGTGAAACCATAAACTGATGCACCTGGTAGTGGAGGGAGGGGGATCAGGGAGCCACCAAGGCACTACCAGAAAGAGGCGTATTACATTCAACGCTGTTTTCTTTTAGAGGAGCCCTGGTGGCTACCTGAAGCCATCCACCAACAGAGAAGATGGAAATCATGGGACTTATCAGGGAGATCGATAACCCAAATGAATTTTTCATGGATATGATACCAACATCAAATCATATATCAGACGTCACCCTATCCCCACTGGATTTTGAAGAAGCCATAAACAGTATGCCTATGCACTCCGCACCAGGCCCGGATTCTTGGAACTCCATATTCATCAAGAACTGTAAAAAACCACTATCGCAGGCCCTTCACATTCTGTGGAGACAAAGCCTAGATACTGGCGTTATTCCTGATATACTAAAAGCAGCAGAGATAGCACCACTTCATAAAGGAGGAAATAAGGCAGAGGCAAAAAATTACAGACCGATAGCACTAACATCGCACATCATAAAAATTTTTGAGAGAGTGCTAAGAAGTAAGATCACAAAATACATGGAATCACAGCATCTCCATAACCCCGGACAACATGGTTTCAGAACAGGGCGCTCTTGCCTGTCGCAGTTGCTGGACCACTATGATATGGCATTAGATGCTATGGAAGACAAACAAAACGCTGATGTAATTTACACAGATTTTGCAAAAGCTTTTGATAAATGTGACCATGGTGTTATTGCCCATAAAATGCGCTCAAAAGGAATTACCGGAAAAGTAGGCAGATGGATCTACAATTTCCTGACCAACAGAACCCAATGTGTAATAGTCAACAAAATAAAATCCAACCCGTCAACCGTTAAGAGCTCAGTCCCCCAGGGTACTGTGCTTGCTCCAGTACTTTTTCTCATCCTTATATCGGACATAGACAAGAACACAACCTATAGCACTGTATCATCCTTTGCAGATGACACTAGGATCTTCATGAGAGTAGGCAACATAGAGGACACGGCGAACCTCCAGTCAGATGTAGATCAGGTCTTTCTATGGGCTACAGAAAATAATATGGTGTTTAACGAAGACAAGTTCCAGCTCATGCGCTATGGAAAAAATGAAAATATAAAAACTGAAACCACGTACAAAACTCAGGCAAATCATAACATAGAACGAAAAGGCAATGTAAAGGATCTGGGTGTACTCATGTCGGAAGACCTTACCTTTAAAGAACACAATAAAGTAGCCGTCACAACTGCAAGAAAAATGACAGGTTGGATAACAAGAACTTTTCACACTAGAGATGCTATACCGATGATGACACTTTTCAAAACGCTTGTGCTCTCTAGAGTGGAGTACTGCTGCACAATGACAGCCCCTTTCACTGCGGGTGAAATTGCTGACCTGGAGAGCGTGCAGAGATCCTTTACTGCTAGAATCCACTCGGTAAAACATCTAAACTATTGGGACCGACTAAAGAGCCTAAATCTGTATTCCCTTGAGCGCAGGCGGGAGAGATACATAATAATTTACACGTGGAAAATATTAGAGGGGCTGGTCCCAAACCTGCACACAGAAATAACATCACATGAGACCAGAAGACATGGCAGGATGTGCAGAATACCCCCGTTGAAAAGCAGAGGTGCAACTGGTACTCTGAGAGAGAACTCTATCAACATCAGAGGCCCGAGACTGTTCAACACGCTTCCACTACACATAAGGGACATAACTGGCAAACCCCTCACAGTGTTCAAGAGAGAACTGGATAAGCACCTCCAAAGGATACCTGATCAACCAGGCTGTGACTCATACGTCAGGCTGCGAGCAGCCGCGTCCAACAGCCTGGTTGATCAGTCCAGCAACCAGGAGGCCTGGTCGATGACCGGGCCGCGGGGACGATAAGCCCCGGAAGCACCTCAAGGTATCCTCAAGGTAAGGGAGGACAGCAGAAACTATATTCACAAAGACAAGACACCAGGCCAAGAAACCCAACCCAGGACAACACAAGCCCAACTGGGATCATGAATACTCTCCAGATAATGAGTCATCAGGATCTTCTTAGACCTCCAAAACCTCCAAGCCCAATTATCAGCTTCTGACATTAGTGAACATAGCTGCCAATGCCACGAAATTATGAACCTTGGCCCCAATGGTAGACCATAGGCTGGCTAAATTTAACTACACTGCAGGCTACATCTAGTGACACTGCGGACAACCTGGGACAACCGTTCCCTGAAACAAGAAACCAAAGATAAACAACAAATAGGGCCTCCACCAAACCAGAGTGGACAGCGCATAGGTAGCAACAAACCACTGTGACAGACATAACACCCCTGGCCAGCCAAACCAAGCATCAATCACCAATGAACCTCTCATTTTTAGCAGAGAAGAGTGCTAATGAAGAAACCACCCACCAGGGGCCAGAAGAAGAGAACCTAAGCATCTGGAGGAGAGCATGAAGCTCCCTAACCCAACAGCCAAAGTTGAACAATATGAGGCAACAGTATTTGACAACACTAAACAAATGCTTAGGGAAGGGTTACCCAAAACACATGCAGTTTGTACCGAATACTGATCAAATCCATGCATCAAGTCAGGATTATGAACATACACATGTAAAACAAACACTAAATTAAAGATTGATATTTAATTAAATACTAATTAAATTAATGAAGAATTAAAAATCAGAAATGTTAAGCAAGTAAATGGGACAGACACACCAGGACAAAGTCTGAAGGATGGCCTATGCTTATCTTGGAAAAGACAAGTGGAACCTACTGATGTCTAATTGCAAAGACATCAGCAACAAGACTGACTATTTGCTGGGGTGGAAGCTGGAGCTACTGGGGTGCCACCTGTTGGTGGCCATTTGCACTGGAGGTTCAAGCTAGTTTCGAGTGAAATTTCAGTCAAGTTTGAATGAATCATATGCAGTCATTTGGGTGTTTTGGTGCTTTGTTTTCTATGAACCTTATATTTGTCTGTATTGCTTCGCTTACTTTCTGGTTGCTTTCTTGTTGTGGGTGATTGTAAAAGTCCCCATTTTCCTGTGCCTCTGTCAAGGGGCAGAGTTCTGGCTCTGGTCCCCAGTAGGCCAAACAGGATTCCTATGGCTGAAGTAACTCAGTAGTGAGAAGTCATCTCAGTGAGATAACTTCAGGGAAGCCTCCAGGGGCTCTTCCAGAAATAACAATATACTGTATATTCTTCACAGACCTCATCAGCAGCTCCACCATTCACAGTTGACTCTACTTCTTGCTTCAGTTTCTTGGCATTCTTCTCTAGTTCTCTATTCACTCGATTCCAGTCTACCTACAACAATAGCACAGTGAAGTGTATTAGTACTAGTATGTAACAAATCCATTTTATGACTAAGAAACTACAAATTTATTTGTACAGTACTGTATTACTTTTAATAGTAAACATCTTAAATTACAAGCACACCAATGTTAATATACTGATTGCTAAATACTGTATATAATTAATAACCATAATACTATATGGTATTCAAGAAAATATTGAAGCCGTATGATAGAATCAAACCCACATCCCTGGACGAACTCTTTAAGCAAAATCGTACGGCTTTAAAATTTCCTCACCGATACACATCATTCTTGTGAATTCATTGTGTATGCAGTGTACCTTTATGTATCCTTTGTGGGCAGCCAGTTGCATGATGAGGAGGCTTCCACCAACAACTGTTGCAGCAACTTTACCCACCTTCATTGACACGTACCCGACCACCCTGGAAAATAGAGTATAACAGCTATTTTTTTGCTACTAAGAACTTAGGCTCTATGCACATACATTTCTAATGTACTATTCTATATAGCATATTCTTACAAAATTATCTTCCAAAGTCTCTTCCAAAGTAACTCTATACAAAGTCTATTCCCTAGACAAGGGAACCAAACACAGTACATGCCAGTCTCCTTCTGTCTCTTCTGTGAGTACTCAATAACTCACAGCACTGTACAACAGATTTCTAACCTAATCTAGGTAGGATAGACAAGACTGTATGTATGCTGGTTAGAGACGTATAAGTACTTCAGTCACTTTTTGTGGTTGAGTGCTCAATAATTCACTACACTATATGTAGAACAGATCTCTAGCCCTGACCATGGAGGACAGAAGAAAATGTATATATATGCTGGTTAGCATTGAATAAAACTATGGTCACATCTGTGGTAGAAAATAAACTAAAAAAAATTATAAAAATTTCCATGAGGCCCCAGAATCCTGGCTTAAGCCTCACATAATTCACATAGACATCTTCCCTACCACTATCAATGTGGTGTGGTCTACCTGAAGTTTATCTGAAGAGGGTTCCAAAAGTTCTTCTACTCCTCAGGCCCGGCTTGGGGCCAGGCTTGATTTGTGATCACTTGGTCCAACAGCCTATTGGTTGGAGTGGCCCGCTGGCCTACATATCTATAACCAGACAGCCTGGTTGATCAGTCCAGCAACCAGGAGGCCTGGTCTACGACCGGGCCGCGGGGACGCTAAGCCCCGGAAGCACCTCAAGGTAACAACCTCACGGTACAACCTGGATGGTCTGGCAAGTCTTGCATGAACTTATCTAATTGTTTCTTACAGAAGTGCACCTTTGTTCCTGCAGTACAATATTTCATGTTTGATCCTACTGCCCTAAACTAAATTAAAGGTGGAACTATTGTAACAATTACCATTATCTTGTGGAGACATGAAGACTAAACCACACACCAGAAGATGAGACGACGGCATTTTGGCCCGTCCTGGACCATCATCAAAATCGACTTGATAATGGTCCAGGACGGACCAAATCGTCATCGTCTCCTCATCTTCTGCTGTGTGTGGTTTAGTCTTCATATCTTCAGCCACATTAATGTGATTCATCATTTGCTTGTGGAAACACGACTTACCATCCTGACAATCCACCGACGGCAACTTGCTTTGCAACAGGCTGCCGGGTCAAATCCTGCATAAACTGTTGTAACCACGACATTCCGTTTCGGGCAGTTCCTCTTACATCAAGTACTTCAAACTCTTCTTCTTCGTTTGGCTTTTTAAATTTGGCCTGGCTACTTCCTCCCATAGCAAGTATCAGGCAAGTATGAAACAAACCACTGTTGTGTCTGCAATTATAAATATTTAATGAACAGTCTCTTGTGCACAAAATTACAACACAATATCCATAAACGTCAATAATTATCACCACAGCCTCAAAATAAAAGTAGTATCTAAAAATTTATGCTTCTAAATACAGTACTTCTATATATACAGTTGCACCTCCAAAATTTGGACATTTATGTACTGTAATGGATATCTCTAAACAACAAAGTTTAGCTTGTGTAACAAAATTTAGTCTTTGAATCGCCCACTGTGAAATCCAGATCAACATAAGTAATTCCCACCAGATCATACTTATGTACGGTGTTTCCTATTTTTGCATATGTTTGAGCAAATAGTTGCTGTAAGTACGTACTATCATTTTATGAGGATGAGCTGCATTCCTCTGCTACTTCTAGGCACAGGCATTCCCCTAGCCTACTGAAGCTGGTACATAGCACCCAGGCAATCTGAGGGATCCAAACCTGACTCCTAATGTGACCTGCAGGTTGCTATATGCCTCAAGCAAGTAAACTGCTAAGAGCTAGATCAACTTCTTTTATCCTTAAAGATGCATCTAAATGATTGAAATAATGTTTGTCTCCAGTAATACTCTACTGTGTAAACCTCACCCCCAAGAAACAAAAGGGAAAAAGATTATGTATATTATCATACAATAACAATGAGTACTGACTCCTGAGCTTCTTAAGAAAATAAATAATAAGAAGAAGCCTACAACAGTCTCGATAGTCGACTAGACAATCTCCGTGGCGTAGTGGTAAGACGCTTACCTTGCGTTCCGCGAGCGCTTTGTCCTGGGTTCGTATCCTGGCCGGGAAGGATTTACAGGGCGCAAATCCTTAACTGTAGCCTCTGTTTAACTCAACAGTAAAATGGGTACTTGGTTGTAAAAATGATTCTTCGCGGGGGTCGTATTCCAGAGAACATAGGATTAAGGGCTTGCCCAGAACGCTACACGTACTAGTGGCTGTACAAGAATGTAAGAACTCTTGTATATATAAAAAAAAAATAAAAAAATAATTAAAAATAATTCATTTTGTCAGGGACAATTAGCTTATTTAGACTCATATAAATCAAGGCTTAAAAAGATAAAGACATTACATCCTAATGCAATGGTGTAAGCAATTTTAAGGTTGAAATAGCTAAGCTTGGAAATGCCACAAGTTTCTGAACTGAAGGCAGCTCCAACTTGACTTGCTCCACATACATTTACTGAGATGTTGTAAGTTATAGTATAGCAAGAGGCCAATATTCCAATACATTTAAGAAATGGCATTAAACTTGGAATTTTAATATGGAACTGCTAAGCTGCCACTTACTTTTTGAATGACACAACAGGCTTCGTGTCCTCAAGTACGGGAACCATAAGGTGAATCAACACAAGCAGCTTGCTCATTATACATATACTGTACTGTATACTGTCAGGGCCGGATTACACAATAGGCCATAGCCTATGACCCACCAGCACCAAGGTACTACCGATCTTTAGTTTACCTTTCGATGATTCTGGGGATCAATGTCCCTGAGGCCCAGTCTTTGACCAGGTTTCCTGGCTGGTGGTCTGTCATGTTCGGCCCAAAAACAGTCATGTTCGGCCCAGTATACTGTATTATATATATTATATTATATATATATATATATATATATATATATATATATATATATATATATATATATATATATATATATATATATATATATATATCCCTCTTGACAGTCTTCCAAGCAATGCCAAGTTTATTCATCAATCTCCATCATAAAAGTATTTTGTAAAACTAGGAAGAAATGGAGACTTGAGGTGGTGGGTGGAGGAACTAGTTGGAGCCAGAAGTGATGGCGTGTCCCCTCAACCATCACAACTGTGGCACACACACACTCTTACCTCTCTAGTACACTCATCACACCTCTAATAATACTTCGCCTCCGCTCTCGTCACTATATACAAGAAAATATACGCAAGGGTTGATGGTAATAATGGCAGACAATACAGTATATCGATTTGGGAAAGTGATGCAAGTTTCTGGTTACTTCCCTCATACTTGACAATCGCTGTAAATAGTTGGAATTGTGCCTGTGTGTGAGTCAATGTTACCTACATAATTTCTCAAATGACATAGCATTCAATTTATACAAAAATATTATATATACAGTATATGGCATACACTTTAAACGTCCATTTTATTTTGTATGTTTTGTCAGCACTCAATGACTGCAGTACGTGAGTGACACAGTGTGTAGGGGACTCAGTGGTGGGGCGAGGTCCCCCCAGTGAAGGATAACATGAGGGAGGAGGCGGTACCCACGTGTAATAAGTACCTGCAGCCTTACAGCAGCTCCACGCCCACCGTCCTCACCTCCTGATGCCCAGCCTTACAATGACACACACATTCCAATAATAACGATTATCAACAACAATACCCAAAGAGCCAAATCCTAACCCAAATACTAAATATACATTTGATTTTTAGTAATTAACGACAGTTAATATATTATAATCAAAGTTTATACACGATATATTTTGGAGTTTTAAGCCATGTATCGTAGCTTTAAGAGAGTGTGTGATTGAGGGATGAGCGGGAGGTGGTGAACTCCTGGGAAGGTCAAGACACCATCGCAGGGGCAGACGGGAGCTGAGACACTCCCGCTGGGGGCTTGTAGCTCCTTAACCCGCTCACTTTCCACTATTACCCCTCCGTACTAATACACATTGCCATGAACCTGTCGAGTGTCGTTAGATTTAAAAACGATGCAGGAAGCGCAACTGAAATTTGATGTGATTACTCTACGGCAGTTGCCATACATTAATCTCTTTGTTTATCGGCTTTATACACCCCTAGCTGCTGACAGACAAATGTTCTAGCCTACAGAATTAAATTTGTTTTAACTGTAAAAGCCGTGAAGGGGTTGAAGGGAGAGTGTAAGGGGGTGGAATTAAAGAAGCGGTAAAGGAGTAGGTGGTGTCGGGGCGGGAGGCGAGGCGGGGCGGCCCTGCACAGCTCCCCAGCGTGTACTCGTCCAGTTGTTCTGGTGCAGTGTACATGCGATGTGCTCCCAGTACAGAGTTACCAGTGAATATGAGTGATAATATACCTTTACAGTGAGAGTGTTTCTTGTGTATATGGAGTAAGTGTTAGTGCTTAATCGGTGGCGACAATGGAGGTATCGGAGACGACGGAGGAGATAAACCTGACACCTCAGGAGTTACAAGTCCTCTCGGAACTTGACAGGTGAGAGAGGCAAAACAAGCCGTCGCAGTGAACAACCTTCACTGTTTCCCTTTCGTTCACTCTTACTTTTTCCCTGTGTGGCGGGGACGAGGAGCTGAGGAGGGGCTGTGAGGAGCTGCGGGAGGCTGGTAGCAGGAGGAGGCGCTGGAGGAGGGATGGGCCCAGGTGGTGAGTTGTTGACACCACAGCCTCGCCGGTCACACCACTCTCTTACTACTTCCTTGTCCAGCCCACCCATAGCCACACCTGCTGCGGCCCGGGACGCCACACTGGTGTGGCCCGGGGCGCCACCTGGGTTGGCCCAGGGTGACACCTTGGTGTGGCTCCAGTGTGTCACACTGGTGTGGCCCGGGGCGCCACCTTGGTGTGGCTCCAGTGTGTCACTGGTGTGGCCCGGGGCGCCACCTTGGTGTGGCTCCAGTGTGTCACTGGTGTGGCCGGGGCGCCACCTTGGTGTGGCTCCAGGTCGACACCTTGGTGTGGCCCAGGGTGACACCTTGGGGTGGCCCAGGGCGACACCTTGGGTGGCCCAGGGCAACACACTGGTGTGGCCCCAGGTCGACACCTTGGTGTGGCTCCAGTGTGTCACACTGACACCTGCTTGATGGGGTTCTGGGAGTTCTTCTACTCCCAAGCCCGGCCCGAGGCCAGGCTCGACTTGTGAGAGCTTGGTCCACCAGGCTGTTGCTTGGAGCGGCCCGCAGGCCCACATACCCACCACAGCCCGGCTGATCTGGAACTTCTCTTGGTGTGGCTCCAGTGTGTCACACTGGTGTGGCCCCAGGGTGTCACATGGTGTGGCCAGGGGTGTCACACTGGTGTGGCCCAGGGGTGTCACACTGGTGTGGCCCCAGGGGTGTCACACTGGTGTGGCCCCAGGGGTGTCACACTGGTGTGGCCCCAGGGGTGTCACATGGTGTGGCCCAGGGGTGTCACAATGGTGTGACCCAGGGGTGTCACACTGGTGTGCCCAGGGGTGTCACTTGGTGTGGCCCCAGGACTCCACATTCCCTCACAAGCACACTTTTTTTCTTTTGTTATCTAGTCTGTATTTTACATTATTTATCTTCATGCAGGTCGCCGTTCAATTCTCGACCGTCCAAGTGGTTGGCACAATTCCTTTCCCCGTCCCATCCCAAATCCTATCCTAACCTCTTCCAAGTGCTATATAGTCATAGTGGCTTGGTGCTTTCTCCTGATAGTTCCCTTCCCTTTTGTAGATTAAAAAAATGCAGAAAACTACTATGAAAACCATAATTAGCCAAACCTGTCTCTCTATAGTGTGTGTGTGGTGTGTGTGTGTGTGGGTGTGTTGTGTGTGTGGTGTGTGTGTGTGATTATATATATATATATATTATATATATAATATATATATATATATATAATTTTTATGACTAGTATATGAAACTAGCCAAAGACTAAGGCTTTTATTATATTTCTTAGGCCATTACACACAATGAATTGCAAGCAAGAACTGAAATGTCATTAAGATTTTTTTGTGAAAAGTTTGCAATGTTCACTAAATGGAATGAAACATTATTTGGATTGGCTTACACAGAATATTTTAGGATTTTGTAAATGCGGTTGCCATTTAATAAATGACAACATTGTATTTGAAGATGGTTTAGTCAGTTTAGCATAGTCTAAAATAATGATTGTTTTTTTTTTTAAGTACTGTATTAATTGGTATATCCTAACTGCTGTAGCACTGTGTTCACCAGCTGTGAACATAGCACCTGCTTGGGAAGAACTAAATAGCTTGCCATTTCTTAACTCTTACATTCTAACCAAGGATCAACTAGTCTTGTAAACAAGTACAGTATTGTACAACACACTATATTATACCTGCAAGCATTGAAAAATGTTGCAAAGGTGAGAGTATGGTATCCGAGAAAAAATAGTTCATTGAGTTTTAAGTGTTTCTGAGATCTTACAGCTCCTTATAAATAAGGAATATTCAGTTGTGGAATATATTTGTATTAATTGTCATATATATAAAACCATCACTATTATTGCACTCTTAATCCTATTTGAGGCTTAGGTTTACTTGAAATTGCTGGTGGTAGAGCCTCTTTACCACCAAATTAATTGGTGGTAAAGTACAATAATTGCAATTACTAATTGTTCAAACTCATTCTTGGTAGTTGTGTTTGATGGAAGTTAGACTTTGGAATGGAGCTGAACTAACAACACTGACTAGGCTACCTGGTTGATGGGTTCTGGGAGTTCTTCTACTCCCCAAACTCGGCCCGAGGCCAGGCTTGACTTGTGAGGTTTGGTCCACCAGGCTGTTGCTTGGAGCGGCTCACAGGCCCACATATCCACCACAGCCTGGACTGTAGTTTAGTATGGTTGACACATATAAATATAAAAGACCAGATCATGAGTATTGCACAAAGTGCTAACATGCCAGCAGCTTACTGCACAGTGAACGACACTACCCTACCCATAATGCATGATGACCCTTAGGTCAGATCCATTATCATTAAGGCTTAATTAAATAGGCTATACTCATTCAGCCAGTAGTACAATGTTTCAGTCAAGGCTAATGCTATTAATAATGCTAGACTTTAACAATTATACAGTAATTATTACATACAGGTATAAGACATATTATCATTTATATTGTCTTGTCAAGTGCATTTGGCTTTAATGTATGGATTTACTGTACACTATTCTAGGCCTAGTCTAAACTCTAGAACCTGTGCTGTAGTAAGTCTAGCATTGTTTTTTAAAAAAGTATTTTTAGGCCTATGATGCATGGTATAAATGTAGGTGGACTAGCCTAAAGCCATGAAACTATATCAGCCTATTTATCATTTTAAGAATGATAGTCTACATCTAGACTATAATTCATTAATACAGTGTACATATAAAACTGTATTGAGTACTGTATTCAGTAACCTTGAGGTCAATATGCCTGGTCAGCTCACAAGGTATGGGGTATGGTGTTGTACAGTATTTTCAAAAGTACTGCAGCTGGACTAGTCTAGAATAGTCTTTGTTGAATTGTTAAGAAGATTCTTGAGTTTGAAGAAAAATATTCCAGGATCATTCTATATATTTTATCATTCCCTATGCTAACTCAAAAAAAAAAAACTTCGAGGCCCATTGGTATTTGATTGGAGTCTGATTTCTATTTTTTGTTAGCCTACCTGCTTGATACCTGCTTGATGGGGTTCTGGGAGTTCTTTACTCCAAGCCCGGCCCGAGGTCAGGCTCGACGCTTGCGTTCATATCTACACCAGTAAGATTATTTGAGTGGGCAGTTTAGTGAGGAGTTACTCCACTGTTTGCCATGTGGTTGTGATGTACTTCACGTGGTTATTGCCAGTAGTTAAGACACCTGTGAATATGATACCGTGGGGTATTCTGTTAGAGATGTCACAGTTATTTTGACTAAATGAATTTGCCTGTGGTGTTTCCCTTATGTGATTGTGTATGTGCAGCACAATGGCATAGTTAATAAATTATGTGGTACAGTACAGTACAAACTTAAAAGATGCTGTAACATTAAATGTGATGTGTTGTTTTTATTTTTTTAGGCTATGTAGCAAAGTGCTAGTTATATTTTTTGTGGACTAGGTCCTAATTACAGTTGGGTGTTATATTACTGTACAGTTTGTNAAAAAGGGATGCAGACAAGTGTAAAAACAGAACCAGGTCTATTCTATAAATTCATAAACAACAAATTGCAGGTAAAGGATAATATTCAGAGGTTGAAAATGGGAAAAGGAAATAGATTCACGGAAGATGAAAAGGAAATGTGTGAAACACTAAACGAAAAGTTCCAAAGTGTGTTTGTACAAAATGAAATCTTTAGGGAACCAGACACAATAAGAATTCCAGAGAACAACATAGAGCACATAGAGGTGTCTAGAGACGAAGTGGAAAAAATGCTAAAGGAGCTAGTAAGAACAAAGCAGTTGGTCCGGATGGAGTTTCACCATGGGTTCTGAGAGAATGTGCACCTGAGCTCAGCATTCCACTTCAACTGATTTTTCAGGCATCCCTGTGTACAGGAGTGTAGCTGATGTGTGGAAAAAGGCTAACATAGTTCCAATCTACAAAAGTGGAAACAGGGAAGACCCCCTTAATTATAGACCTGTATCATTGACAAGTGTAATAGTCAAAATATTGAAAAAATAATTAAAACTAAATGGGTAGAACACCTGGAGGAAAACGATATAATATCAGACAGACAGTATGGTTTTCGATCTGGAAGATCCTGTGTAACGAACTTGCTCAGTTTTTATGATCGAGCCACAGAGATTTTACAAGAAAGAGATGGTTGGGTTGACTGCATCTATCTGGACCTAAAAAGGCTTTCGACAGAGTTCCCCATAAGAGGTTGTTCTGGAAACTGGAACATATTGGAGGAGTGACAGGTAAGCTACTAACATGGATGAAAAATTTCCTAACTGACAGAAAAATGAGGGCCATAATCAGAGGCAAGGTATCGGATTGGAGGAATGTCACGAGTGGAGTACCTCAGGGTTCAGTTCTTGCACCGGTAATGTTCATTGTCTACATAAACGATCTACCAGTGGGAATACAGAATTACATGAACATGTTTGCTGATGATGCTAAGATAATAGGGAAGATAAGAAACCTAGATGATTGTCATGCCCTTCAAGAAGACCTGGACAAAATAAGTATTTGGAGCAACACTTGGCAAATGGAATTTAATGTGAATAAATGCCATGTTATGGAATGTGGAATTGGAGAACATAGACCCCACACAACCTATAAATTATGTGAGAAATCTTTAAAGAATTCTGATAAAGAAAAGGATCTAGGGGTGGTTTTAGATAGAAAACTGTCACCTGAGGACCACATTAAGAACATTGTGCGAGGAGCCTATGCTACACTTTCTAACTCAGAATTGCTTTTAATACATGGATGGAGAAATACTAAAGAAATTGTTCACGACTTTTATTAGACCAAAGCTGGAATATGCAGCGGTTGTATGGTGCCCATATCTTAAGAAGCACATCAACAAACTGGAAAAGGTGCAACGACATGCCACTAAGTGGCTCCCAGAACTGAAGGACAAGAGCTATGAGGAGAGATTAAAGGCATTAAACATGCAAAAACTAGAAGATAGAAGAAAAAGAGGTGATATGATCACTACATTCAAAATAGTAACAGGAATCGATAAAATTGATAGGGAAGAATTCCTGAGACCCGGAACTTCAAGAACAAGAGGTCATAGATTTAAACTAACGAAACAAAGCTGCCGGAGAAATATACGAAAATTCACTTTTGTAAACAGAGTGGTAGACGGTTGGAACAAGTTAAGTGAGAAGGTGGTGGAGGCCAAGACCGTCAGTAGTTTCAAAGCGTTATATGACAAAGAGTGCTGGGAAGACGGGACACCACGAGCGTAGCTCTCATCCTGTAACTACACTTAGGTAATTACACTTAGGTAATTACACACACACACACACACACCACACAAAGTGCTTATATAATTTAGAGAAAGGAGACAAACTCAAACTCGTGGTACTACTGTACAGTATTTTGAATATAGTTAAAGTTGAATAAAGAATGTAAAGTCCTCAACGCATGAACAGGTTCACAGAGATAAAGTACCATGTTCAAGGTACTGAACAAGTTTGATAACATACACCCCAAACCCATTTTTCAAGGTTTGCAGTGAAGACATACTGGGATTACTGTGTGCCAAGCCACAGTGAACAACAAACAACAGTAGATATTGTATATAAGGTTTCTTTCCTGTTAAAGTTATAAAATGTAAAAAGGCACTTTAGTGGCTTTGCAAGACTGTAAGAACACTAATGTTGTGTACTTTAACAACCCATTGTACCTTCTTGTATATAATAATAGAATAAATAAATAAATAAATAAATGTGACATACATCGACAGTATTGCCTCATCCCTCATACTTAACAAATTTTCAGTTATTTGATCTATTCCATGAGCCATTCCTCTCTCTAACCACTGTGATGCGCCGGTTTATTGTGACATTCCCCCTGTGCGCATGAAATAAGTGTTCAAAAAAATTCTTTTTTATTTGTAAAATGATAAATTCCCTTCACAGAACATGTCTATGTAAAAATAAATACCAAATTCCAACTACTTTGGCTGTGGGGACATGGACAAGGTGTGCTGTGACATCATCAGGGGCTGGTCGCCGTGCGTGAAGCTCCCAGACACGGTCGCGCAGGCCATTCAAGCACCGCGAGTTGCACAAAATATTTTTCAATTATTTGTTCTATGTATTTCCATGCGGTTTTATTTTTTTTTAATCGTATATGATGCATATTTGTGGCCTTTACAATATGTATACAGTAGAACGTTCATAATGTTCAATGGAACTGTGATACATATGTCAGTAATGTGTCCACAATAAATGTTTATTGTTGCAATATTACTTGTTAAAATCACTAAAATTACAATATGTACAGTTTCACACACTACTGTATTTACATAGTAACACACTGTATTACACACTCAGTACTTCGGAAGTGAGTAATAATCAATGAAGAAGTCCATGGTACACAGCGCGACTTTGCTCTCAGTGCACCAGGTACAGATATATTTTAGCTTTCTGTTTCTTCGTTCTGTGTGCTTGCAAATAACACACTCATGTATGCACTAGGCTTTAGTACTTGTAGGTGGCATGTAGCCAAGCTTGTAAAACATAAGGTAGTCTTGAAAAGATTATAGGAAAAGAACAATTTGTAAGGTAGTCTTGAAAAGATCGCATTGTAAAGTCCCACACTGGAAGAGATTCAACCAACCTCGAAGAGTGTCAATCAATCTGGAAGAGATTCAGGCATTCATGAAAAGATTCGGCTGTTCTTGAAAATATCTATGGAAAACACCATCATGGAAGCCGCTAACACTGTTCATCTATGCTACTTGTATCAGACGCATCATCCTGAACCCAGAAAACGATTCATCTATGTATCATCTATATATAAACTGGAGATGGCATAGGTGGGCAAAGGTGGCATTCAGAGCGACAACTGCCCCTTCCATTATAGCATCACGCAGTGATGACTTCTCTGGGGTACACACTCTGGCATGTTTTGCCTGTATACCACTAGGACCTGCTTCTGGCTCACTGCATGATTTTCTCATTGTTTCTCTTGAAGATTGTTTTTCCCTTCTTTGTAACACTTGTCTGATGTGAGACATCACATTGTCATTAATAAGATCAATGCAACGGCCTGCTAAAGCTTTATCTGGGTGATTCTTTTCAGCAAAACTTTGCAGTTTTTCCCATATTGCACACATTTTCTTAATTAATGAGGAAGGGACATCCTCTACTGCCTCCTCCTCCTTCCCTGAAGATTTGTTATACAGGTACTGCCTAGCTAGTTCAACAACACGTGTACCATTTTCATGTTTACGAATGACCTTGTTTTTCCTCTATGGTCATTCTCACATGTTTTCTTGCCTTGAACCTTACCACTGACTTTCTTGGGACTCATAGCAAGATATATAATAACTACTTTTATGGTCAAAGAGCCAAAAATCCGAAAAGAAACTGTAAATCTTTGCAAAGAATTCGGGCAGGATAGTCACTGGGCGCGAGATACTGATAAACTGAGGTGTGATCGCCGTGCCACCACGCGCTAGGTCGGCCATACGTGTATCAACAAATTTGTATCCTGAGGTAAAGTTCGTATCCCGATTCAAATTTTCTGAACAAATCGGGCTTGTAACACAAAAAGTTCGTAAACAGGGGCATTTGTAAACGGAGATACCACTGTATATACAGTATACACACATATGTACATACATACAGTATATAAATTCCTTCTGAAAATGTATTATTAAAATACGAAAGTACTTAAGGAAATTTCTGTTTCAATTCTTCCTCCGTGGTCTGACAGTGTCACATTTTTCATCACGTGCTAATTTTGTGATTTACACACACACATACTGTATCTAAATACATACATACATACATACATACAGTGAAACCTCGGTTGACGAATGCCCCTCTTTATGAATTTTTTCGGTTTACAAACACAATTTCATAGTAAAATTCAACTCGGTTTACGAGCTTTGCCTCGCTTGGCGAGTTTGTTGATACACGTATGGGCCGACCGAGTGCATGGCGCACTTCAGTTTACCATTGTCTCCCTCCTAGTGACGACAGCGCTTGACTTCTTTGTGAATGTCATTGTTTTTGTACTATTCTGGGGCGAGCCCTGTCGGCACCCCGGAGCTATCCAGGCTGATATGCTAATGTCAAACTTTGGCATCAGTCACGTGTATAGAGTTCTGTGGGCCTACCGGAGACCACAAGCCAGAACCTGGCCCCCCCTCACATAGGCACGAGGAGCAATGGCCTATAGAAACCCCCATGTAGTTGGAAGCATTCTATGTCTGCCATCGACCGGGTTAGGCACCCAGAAAAAATGGTTCCAAACAAAATGAAAAGAAAACCTCACAAGAGGACAGCGTACCCAGGCGGAACAGAGTTGGCTGCTATGATCGGTGAAAACAAGTTGTGTGAGTACCAAAGAATCACTCCTGGCTCACGCACCACCTATCTTGAGGTTATCTTGATGATTTCGGGGCTTAGCGTCCCCACGGCCCGGTCCTCGACCAGGCCTCCTTTTTGTTACACACACTCCGGGAAGCAGCCCGTAGCAGCTGTCTTAACTCCCAGGTATCTATTTACTGCTAGGTAATAGGGGCATCAGGGTGAAAGAAACATTTTGACCATTTGTCTCCATCTCCACTGGGGATCGAACCTGGAACCTCAGGACTATGAATCCGAAGTGCTGTCCACCCAACTGTCAGACGCCCCTAAAAAGAAAACCTAGAAGACAGTCACCACACACAAGACACAGTACTGAAACAACCACCGGAACCAGAGCACACAACCGTTGTCTATAGCATCAGCCCCAGAACTGGGGTGTGGGTGGCTGGTGCGGGGGGCCTGGGGCTCCTCCTTCCCCCTTCTGGGGAGACATCACATGATATTCACATCACATCACAGCTCCCCCCCTCCCCCTTCTGGGGAGGGGGGGAGCTGCGCAGACAGCGGCGCGGCAACGTGTGACGTCATACTCATTTGCTCATTTCTGTTTGGGGAGTTCTATCCACTTGTTTGTTTTTTTTTGTACCAATTTTCACCAGAATTAGGGGGTTTGTTTTGGGACACCTACCTTTCTGCGTGCCTAACCCGGTCGATGGCAGACATAGAATGCTTCCAACCACACAGGGGTTTCTATAGGCCATTGCTCCTCATGCCTCTGTGAGGGGGGGCCAGGTTCTGGCTCGTGTCCCCAGTAGGCCCACAGAACTTCATACACATGACTGATGCCAAAGTCTGACATTAGCATATCAGCCTGGATAACTCCGGGGAGCCTCCGGAACTAGCCCAGAAAATGGCGTTTCATTACATTCAATGCTGTTTTTTTTGGTTTCTGAACATAAGAGGTCTTATTATATATCATGCCATGGGTCTCTGAAAGTGTTTCAGAGGCCATCATTTGTGAAAAAGCAAGGCTATTGAAGAACTTATAAAGATCTTGATCATGAAGATCTTATAAAGAAAACCCCTGGAACGAGTGATGCAGATATGAAAACATTTAAGGCGAGCAGGGAATGGTTTGAGAAATTTAGAAAAAGAATTGTGTATTCATAGTGTTGTGAGGCATGGGGAAAAACAAATGTCTATTGACAGATTCATAGTAAGACAAGCAAGCAATGAGCCACAACCAGATCCTAGTGATATGCCTGCAAAACATAACATAGGAGAGAGTACCCCAGAAATGGCATCACTACCTGATGTTATAATGGAAAGGGACTCCCCTTCCAAACACTAACATCTCTCCTTCTCCCCCCCCATCCCTCTCACTGTTTTCCATACCCCAACAAGAGTCCTCAATAAAGGTAAGATATACTGAACTGTAGTACAAAATATGAGTACTGTAGTATTATATATAAATGTATTATGAAGTTCAATT
>WNGS01028583.1:7850811-7865966 GCA_020271785.1 Procambarus virginalis | reverse complement strand
TATACATATATATATATATATATATAATATATAGATATATATAGAATAGATAGATATATAGGACAGATATATACATAGTATATATATATATATATATATATATATATATATATATATATATATATATACATATATATACATACACATATAATATACACATATATATATATACACATATATATACACATATATATACACATATATATACACACATATATATACACACATATATATACACACATATATATACACACATATAATATATATATGTGTGTACTATATATGGGTGTATTATATGTATGTGTATATACTGTATATATATATATATATATATATATATATATATATATATATATATATATATATATATATATATATATATATATAATGGCACTTGCCTTTATTTGTGGCACCTAACATCTTGCCCCTCCTGATACCCGACTTAACTAATCTTGATCTATCTACTGGTGATTTTCATAGTGATGATTTGTCTGTGGAAAAGCTACATGAAGAGCTTAATGATCATAATGCTTAATAGATCATAATGCTATATGAAGAGTGCTTACCTAACAGTGTCTATGGGTAGGTAAGTTTTTGCTCTTTATACCCGGACCTATTACCCTATTGTACTTGGTGCATTTTTTTTTTTTAGCTTCCCCTACATTAAAATTATTGTCATATCTGTTGTGGATGAAGGTGGCTTCAATAACTTACACTTTCAGTGTACTGAATTGTTGGCCACCTGTTTCCTTGTGTTTAACTTATTTGTCTTTTAAGCTTCCACCTTTAGGTACATCTTCTTGCTATATTTTCTCTCAATATGTGAAAGGATAGAGAATGTGAACAAGCAGTACTTGTCCATATTCTCTATTCTCCCTCAGTAAATATTTGTATGTACTGTAGTGATTATATTCTCTCTGCTGCTCTGCTCCTCCTCCTCTAGATTTGAGAGATTGAGTTCCCTTAACTTTTCCTGATAACTTAGCTCTTGTAATTCAGATACTAGTTTTGTTGCTAAACTTCCACTTTTTCAAGTTTATTGGGATTCGGTGTTGGTACCATATATTCTAGCACTGCATTGGCCACATAGACTGTATAGATTGTCAGAAAGAAGTCCTTGGTTTGATTTTAAATGCCATTCTTATGTTTACCTGCTTGGCTACCAAATAAATGCCTTTCTTTAGTTAAATTTATCTGAATTTACCTGAGAGCCACTAACACTAGTGGTCTCAATGAGGACAGGAAGCCGGCAGCTTGTCAAAGGTCCTCCCATTTGTCGTGATGATTTTTCAAAGCATAATGCTTTAAAGAAGCATCTTTTTTTCTAGTTATTGGCCCACATGAATCCAGTGGCAAACATTTTGTGATGTTGGTTATGGTTTGATTTATACTTTTATGATAATGTTTGAAGGAATATCATAATTTTCACTGAATCTTTCTCTCTTCATTTTTCTCAAATTTATAGTGCCTGTGTGACATTTGGAAAACTTTTATGGTAGTGCAAATATCTCTATTGTTATTGGTTATGTATCCTTCTGGTGGTAGATTTTTAGAATCATTTTAAAGATAATTGTCCGGTACTAAACATGGATCATTTTGAAAACTAGTAACCATAGGTACTTCATAATTTTATTTTATTTTTGACATTGAAAACTATTGAAATGTTACAGTTCACCAGGTACAGGCAGGTTTGTTTGTGATTAACACTATCAGGATATGAGATGGTGAAAAAAAGAATAACTGATATTACACACGTGCACACACACACACACCTGTACCTTGACCCCTTTGTCACTAAGAACATATGCATTGATTGGTATGATATCCTGTAGCTTTTTTACTCTCTCCCCTTCAGATAACATAGCAACAATGTGCCAGAGAAAGAGGAAGCAACCCCTGGCAACACTGCCATATCACCGGCGCCAGCCTTCTTGCGATTTAATCCTTTCATTAAAAAGGGTTACCGCTCAAACCTGTCAACAGCTCAGTGCTTCCACAGGTATCTTGTTAATAAATTATCTTGTATATTAATTGTAAATTTAATGTCAAAGATGAACCTTGTTCTAGTGTTTACAACTTGTAATCTTATCTTGATATCTAACTTCAATCGGTTTTTAAGATTCAGTATACTGTACTCTATTAGATTATGAAATCAATAATGACCTTCCTGTTTGTTTTCTGAAATCAGTACTGACCTTGTTATTTTCAGAAATAAGTGATTATGGTTCATGCTTTCAGAAATAACTATGGCATTTTTCTCTTACAACTGTTCACATTCATCGGTGCACATTCATCTTTAATGATGCCTCTTTTGCTTTCATATAATCTTTTTTAATGTTTGTCTATAGAGATACACTTTTGGCTGTAGCTGTACACTTTTGTCCATAGTTGTACACTACCAAGTGTAAGGTTACAGCTAACAATTATACATCAAATAATGGCACACTACCAAACATAAGGTTACAGTTAACATCAATATATCAGATCATTATATGCTGATTTTCCTGAGATTTCTGTGTGTCTGTGATTAAAGATAAGTGCAGGAGGAGTACAATACTGTATATGAAATTTTGCTATAATTCGATATGTTCTACATTGTTCAGTTTTAATAAAAATAAAATAAATAAATAAATGTTTATTCACGTAAAGTACATACATACAAGAGGTTTTACAAAAATTGATAGATTTATAGATAGAGCTAGTACATACAATGCCTAAAGCCACTATTACGCAAAGCGTTTCGGGCAGGAAAAACATTAAAGACTAAAACTTAGTATTAATTGAGATTAAAGTATAAAATGTGTTGAGAAAAAATAAAAATAAAAATAAAAAAGGGGGGAACATGGCAGAAAAAACAGCACAAATACAATTAGGTCGTCAAACAGTGGTGTTTAAAAAAAACAGACATGGGTTGACAATATAGGGGTAAGGTAGGTTACAGGTAATTTATTAGGTAGTGCTTAGTTTTTATCTTAAACTGGTTAAATACTTTTATATATATATGTATAACAAAGGGGGATGTAAGGTAAATAAAAATTATAGATTGAAAGTGGATTTTTAGATTTGTATTCATAATGCAATCAGTTTTCCGTTCATTAACACAAAGCATAATTTGAATGAAGATGACTTTTCACTTGTAAAGGGCAACATTTGACCCAAAAGATACACAGAGATAGCTGCTTATAAAAAGAAACAATGGTGAGGTGTATGTTAACTCTCAGGCATGTGACGGATTGAACATTTTGCAATTTATATTTTTCTAGTACCCATGTAGTAAGCAGCGATGCAATGATGATATTTCATTGATCCATTTCAGTGTATCGGTGAAATATCACTCGATGTTTGAAATTGATGTGATGTGTTTGATGGCCACAGATGTGGGGAAAACTGACTCGAGGGAATTATTTATTTTGATTACAATTAATTAAATAATTTAATATATTATAATTTAATTATACAGTGGTACCTCGGAATGCGAGTGTTCCTGTATGCGAGTTTTTCGGAAGACGAGCAGGATTTCCTCGAAAATTATGTCTCGGAACGCGAGGGTTACCTCGGGACGCGAGTTTGTTGATACGCGCACAGGCCGACCTAGCGCGTGGTCGATCGGCGATCGTCGCCCCTCCGCCCCTCAGTTTACCATTGTCTCGTGCCCAGTGACTATCCCACATCAATTCTTCACCTGGATTTTCAGTGTTTTGTTGGATTTTTGGTCATTTGACTATACAGTTTGTTATTATATATTTCACCATGGGTCTCAAGAAAGCCATTGATAAGGTTCAACCTAAGAAAATAGCTGTGAGTAGAGGCAGTAGAGGATGTCCCTCCTTGATTAAGAAAATGTGTGAAGTATGGGAAGAACTGCAAAGTTTGTTGAAAAAACTCACCCAGATAAAGCTGTAGCAGGCCGTTGCATTGACCTTTTAAATGATAATGTGATGTCTTACTACAGACAAGTGTTAAAATGTAGGGAAAACAAGTGTCTTTAGAGAAATTCTTAGTAAGACAAGCAAGTCCTAGTGGTATGCAGGCAAAATGTGCCAGTGTTTGCATACCAGTGAAGTCCTCACTGCCTGATGTGATAATGGAAAGGGACTCCCCTTCCAAACAGTAACTCCTCTCCTCCTCCCCCCTCCTCACCATCTTCCATACGCCTACAGCATTCAAGAGCAAGGTAAGTAATAACTTGAACATAGTTTTGTAGGTTTATTTAGATGAATTAGGTACAAAATTTAGTTTGATAGGGGGTTTTTGGGTAGTCAGGAACGGATTAATTCATTTCCCATTATTTCTTATGGGGAAATTAGCTTCAGAATACGAGTTTTTCGGAATAAGAGCTGTCTCCAGGAACGAATTAAACTCTTAAACTGAGGTACCACTGTAATTAATTTATTTATTAATTTATTTGATAGCAGACTGTATGATATCAAAGTTCCCACAAGTAGCTTTCTACAGACGTTCGGGGTTTAATTACATAGTCTAACCAATCGAAATTAATCAGTTGTAGAAATTTGCTATTAAAAGTTAGTCTACAATGGTTAGTGAATTAATATACTGTACAGCTTGGCTGTTCTTTTGAATGTGGCCTGGTCAACCAGACATGAACACGAAAGATCACTCGAGCTGGTTCTCCTCATGGGTCAGGCTATTGCATCATTACGTGTCACATGTTGTACCAGGTAGTGCTGTTAATTTCTTCATCCCCTTCAATTTCACCTGCCAAAAGGGCACACAGTAATAAATCGAAACTAATATACAATGAGGCCTCGACTTACGATGCTAATCCGTTCCCAGAGACGGATCGTAAGTCGAAATATCGTAAGTCGAAGCGATTTTTCCCATAAGAATAAAGGAATTTAATTAATCCGTTCCCCACCCTCCAAAATATTAACATAAAATACATTTTTTACTGAATACAATGTTTTTTCTAACTACAATACAGTACCTAAGTTTATCTTACCTTTATGGAGGCTCTTGATGGCATATGGAAGATGGTTATGAGGGGGAAGGAGGAGAGTTGTTACTGTTTGGAAGGGGAGTCCCCTTCCATTATCACATCAGGCAGTGATGTTTTCTCTGGGGTACTCTCTCTCTCTCTTATGTTTTGCCTGAATACCACTACGACCTGGTTGTGGTTCAGTGCTCGTTTGTCTCGCTACAAATTTGTCAAGAGACATTTGTTTTTCCCTTCGTTTTAACATTTATCTTTAATGATGCATCAATTTAGCACCCATAATGTCCTTTTTCTTAGCCAGTATGGTGGATATCGTTGACTGAGATTTGTTGTACTGCCTAGCCAGTCCAACAACCCACACACCATCTTCATATTTATGAATGATCTCTTGTTTCTGCTCTATGGTCATTCTAACATGGGATCTCATATGTTGAGCCTTACCACTGACTTTCCTGGGACTCATGGTGTGATATAATAATTACTTTAATGTTCAAAATGCAAAAAATCACCACAAAAGCGAAATTTCTTATAGGCGCGATCTTCACTAAGCGGGCAGCTGTAGTAAACTGAGGCAGGTCGGCTGCGAGACCGGAAACCACGCGCTCGGTCGACCCGAACGTGTACCAACAAATATCGTAAGTCGACGACACCATTGGATATCGAGTCGCATTTTTCGATGAAATTTACATCGTAACTCAAAATTATCGTAAGTAGGGGCAATCGTAAGTCGAGGTGCCACTGTATAACGGCTATAACAGGGAAAATAATTATTCTATTTAACTAATTTGATCTTATCCATTCTGGGTGGCTTGCCCAGCATCCTAACCAATTGACAGTATACTAATATGATCATAAAAGTAAATTAATATTTGTTAAACGGGTATAGAACACTTCCTTGGGGTTAGTGAAATCATGCTGATGATGGGAGATTTGAAGTCCCACAACACTTGAACTAGAGGGAAATATTCGTGGAGCTTGCGAGCATGCTCACAGACAAGACTTTGGTGATGTTAATAATGGCGTCTCTCCTCCATTCCCAATCAGACGATGCATCGAGAAACCGCTAAAATTCTGCCCTTTTATTGTCAATAGGAGGGAGACCTTAGTTTTATTGGTTTATTTATTAGATCCAGTCATAGTGAATACATTTTTATTAATTTAACCCCTAGGCTGGTGTTTTAAATGATTAACTAATATTTAATGTGCATATTCTGGTGACGTGACAATTATATCTTCATTTTCTCGGAAAATTCCACAATTCTAATTTTCTTTGATTAAATAAATACTTTAGTGTTAATTTGTTAGTACAAATCAGCACCAATATTATCTGCATACCTGGTTGATACCTGGTTGATGGGGTTCTGGGAGTTCTTCTACTCCCCAAGCCCAGCCTGAGACCAGGCTTGACTTGTGAGAGATTGGTCCACTAGGCTGTTGCTTGGAGCGGCCCGCAGGCCCACATACCCACCGCAGCCCGGTTGGTCCGGCACTCCTTGGAGGAATAAATCTAGTTTCCTTTTGAAGATGTCCACGGTTGTTCCGGCAATATTTCTTATGCTCACTGGTAGGGTGTTGAACAACCGTGGACCTTTGATGTTTATACAGTGTTCTCTGATTGTGCCTATGGCACCTCTGCTCTTCACTGGTTCAATTCTGCATTTTCTTCCATATCGTTCACTCCAGTGCATTGTTATTTTACTGTGTAGATTTGGGACCAGGCCCTCCAGTATTTTCCATGTGTATATTATTTGGTATCTCTCTTGTCTCCTCTTTAGGGAGTACATTTGGAGGGCTTTGAGACGATCCCAATAATTTAGGTGCTTTATCTCGTCTATGCGTGCCGTATATGTTATCTGTATTCCCTGTATTTCAGCAATCTCTCCTGCTCTGAAGGGGGAAGTGAGTACTGAGCAATACTCAAGATAGGACAACACAAGTGATTTGAAGAGTACAACCATTGTGATGGGATCTCTGGATTTGAAGGTTCTCGTAATCCATCCTATCATTTTTCTGGCCGACGCTATATTTGCTTGGTTATGCTCCCTAAACGTTAGGTCGTCAGACATCATTATTCCCAAATCCTTGACATGCTGTTTTCCCATTATGGGCAGATTCAATTGTGTTTTGTACCCTGAATTATGTTTCAGATCCTCATTTTTGCTGTATCTGAGTAACTGGAATTTATCACTGTTAAATATCATGTTATTTTCTGCTGCCCAGTCAAAAACTTTGTTAATATCTGTTTGTAGTTTTTCAATGTCTTCTGCAGAGGTAATTTTCATGCTGATTTTTGTATCATCTGCAAATGATGACATAAAGCTGTGACTTGTATTTTTGTCTACATCTGCTATGAGAATAAGGAACAGCAGTGGTGCAAGGACTGTACCTTGAGGTAGAGAGCTTTTAACTGCGCTCGGACTCGATTTTATTTGATTGACTGTTACTCTTTGTGTTCTGTTCGACAGGAAATTGAGTATCCAGTGTCCCACTTTACCAGTTATACTCATTGACCTCATTTTGTGTGCTATCACTCCATGGTCACATTTGTCAAATGCCTTTGCAAAGTCTGTGTATATAACATCTGCATTCTGTTTTTCTTCTAATGCCTCAGTGATTTTGTTCTAATGGTCAAGTAGCTGTGAGAGGCATGATCTTCCCACTCTGAATCCATGTTGGCCTGGATTGTGGAGGTCATTGGTTTCCATGAACCTAGTGACCTGTCTCCTGATCACTCTCAAATACTTTTATTATGTGGGACGTTAGTGCAACTGGTCTATAATTCTTTGCCAATGCTTTGCTCCCTCCCTTGTGTAGAGGGGCTATGTCTGCTGCTTTCAGCGCATCTGGTATCTCCTCCATGTCCAAGCTCTTCCTCCACACTATACTGAGTGCCTGTGCTACTGGCACTTTGCATTTCTTTATAAATATTGAATTCCATGAGTCTGGACCTGGGGCTGAGTGCATGGGCATACTGTATTGTCAATTTCTCTTTCAAAATCTGCTACGCTCGTGTTGATATCAGTTATATTTACAGGTGCTTGGATATCACGCATAAAGAAGTTGTCTGGATCTTCCACTTTCATGTTGTGCATCGGAGTGCTAAACATGTCCTCATACAGTACTGCTTTTTTAGAACTTCGCTAATTTCTTTGTCATCCTCCATGTACGAACCTTCACTAGTACAAATAGGTCTAATACTGGCAGTGGTTTTTGCTTTTGATTTAATATAAGTGAAGAAATATTTTGGGTTTTTCTTTATTTCTTTAATCGCTTTCTGTTCTTGTTGCCTTTCTTCAGTCTGATATAAATGCTTTAGTCTCTGTTTGATTTCTTCAATCTCCCTGTTTAAAATATTCCTTCTTTGTATGGAAAGTCGTGTCTGCTTAAGCATTTCCATTAATTTCTTCCTTCTTTTGTAATGTCGTCTGCGTTCTCTTTCTACATCGGACCCCTTTCTGGCTTTCCTCAAAGGAACATGTTTCAGACAGACTTCATATGCTTCAGAAGTCAGTTTTTCTATTCCTTGTGTAGGATTTTTATATTCCTTAGAACATTTTCCCATTGAATGTTTGTAAGTTGTTCCCTGTTTATTTTCTCCCAGTTTATTTTCTCCCAGCATATTGTATTGAAAGTTAGTAAATGGTGTCGGTATTTCAAGACTCTTATGTGTTCTATCCAAAGTTTCTTCTTTGATGATACAGTGCTTAAGAGTTTGTGACGTGCTGGTTCTGGTTTCTGTGAGTGAAGCAAATGTTATACTTTTTGATGAGGCGCATGTACTTATGTTTGTTAATCCTAAAATATAATTTGCTAGATGTTTCTTCAACATACCGTATACTTTTTACTTGAATACATACATTCGTCTATTTATACTTTTTACCTCAATAAAATGTATAGTATTTGTGTTTACCAATCATAGTTAGCAGTTATACATAGGTTTAAACAAACATCAATTTTCAGTATCCTCTCGTGGAACAACGAAACTCTAAATGTCTGGTCCCATGTACTGGGGTTTGCCGTCTTCCTTGGTCTATTCGTGTATGATGTGACGGTAGTTTTCTACAAATACAAAGGCACCGAGTATGATGCTATTGTTGCAGCATTTGTCCTTCTTTCTTTCATGGTAAGTTAGCAATGGTTAGCAACATTAGCAACATTGCTTGCCCTTCTGTATTAGTGTTAACCTGCGTAACAGTTGACATTTTTTATTTGATCTCAAGACATACAACACGTAGCTACAGTAAACCTT
Organism: Procambarus virginalis; assembly: GCA_020271785.1. Lineage (NCBI taxonomy): Eukaryota > Metazoa > Arthropoda > Malacostraca > Decapoda > Cambaridae > Procambarus > Procambarus virginalis. The sequence goes on along the minus strand of WNGS01028583.1, from coordinate 7,856,763 downwards.
TGCATCACCATTGTACTCACTTTGATACTAGGTGAGTACAATGGTGGTGCAAAGGTTTACTGTAGGTACGTGTTGTATGTCTTGAGATCAAATAAAAAATGTCAACTGTTACGCAGGTTAACACTAATACAGAAGGGCGAGCAATGTTTGTTACCCATATCATAGTCCCATCAGCAGCTTCAATGGGTATGTGGTGAATAAGGAAGTTGTGCACAGTATGGCAAATTCATGTAAATATTATCATTACAATAAATTTCAGCATACCAGTATGGCAACAGCATTGCAGTATTTGCAACGGTGTATATCCAGTTAAATAAAAATTAAGATATTAAGATAGATTTAAATAACTAAATATGAATGCTTTTTCAGACATGTATGCTGCTCTCCTCTCTATACCACACCTTGAATTGTCAGTCTGAGCACTCGTTCAAAAAATGGCTCTCGTATGATATATTTGGAATATCGACCTCTTTTCTTGCCATTTTTCTTAGTGGCATTTACTATGGATTCTGGTGCCCACAGGTAAGCCTTTACTGCTTGTTTGGCAGGTACATGCAATGGCATAGTTATAATAATAATAATAATAATAATAATAATAATAATAATAATAATATAGTAATATGTTATTATTATACATAGTTATAATGGATCAGTTATAATGGTTACTTAGTAGGTACAGTATTTGTATATTTAATAACACCACTAATTAAGCACATTATATAAGTCACAATATAAATGCATGATTCCACCATTAAACTTCTAGAATCCTTTGTGCAATCATACTTTGATTACTGTATCCAAGTACTGTATAGCAAAACACACACACACACACAAACAAGTTAAGGGAGAAGGGTGCACTGCAATGAGCCATTCAAGTCGGCTGTGGGAGGATCTTGGGAGACATACTCCCACAACTCTTATGTGTTCTATCCAAAGTTTCTTCTTTGATGATACAGTGCTTAAGAGTTTGTGACGTGCTGGTTCTGGTTTCTGTGAGTGAAGCAAATGTTATACTTTTTGATGAGGCGCATGTACTTATGTTTGTTAATCCTAAAATATAATTTGCTAGATGTTTCTTCAACATACAGTATACTTTTTACTTGAATACATACATTCGTCTATTTATACTTTTACCTCAATAAAATGTATAGTATTTGTGTTTACCAATCATAGTTAGCAGTTATACATAGGTTTAAACAAACATCAATTTTCAGTATCCTCTCGTGGAACAACGAAACTCTAAATGTCTGGTCCCATGTACTGGGGTTTGCCGTCTTCCTTGGTCTATTCGTGTATGATGTGACGGTAGTTTTCTACAAATACAAAGGCACCGAGTATGATGCTATTGTTGCAGCATTTGTCCTTCTTTCTTTCATGGTAAGTTAGCAATGGTTAGCAACATTAGCAACATTGCTTGCCCTTCTGTATTAGTGTTAACCTGCGTAACAGTTGACATTTTTATTTGATCTCAAGACATACAACACGTAGCTACAGTAAACCTTTGCATCACCATTGTACTCACTTTGATACTAGGTGAGTACAATGGTGGTGCAAAGGTTTACTGTAGGTACGTGTTGTATGTCTTGAGATCAAATAAAAAATGTCAACTGTTACGCAGGTTAACACTAATACAGAAGGGCGAGCAATGTTTGTTACCCATATCATAGTCCCATCAGCAGCTTCAATGGGTATGTGGTGAATAAGGAAGTTGTGCACAGTATGGCAAATTCATGTAAATATTATCATTACAATAAATTTCAGCATACCAGTATGGCAACAGCATTGCAGTATTTGCAATGGTGTATATCCAGTTAAATAAAAATTGAGATATTAAGATAGATTTAAATAACTAAATATGAATGCTTTTTCAGACATGTATGCTGCTCTCCTCTCTATACCACACCTTGAATTGTCAGTCTGAGCACTCGTTCAAAAAATGGCTCTCGTATGATATATTTGGAATATCGACCTCTTTTCTTGCCATTTTTCTTAGTGGCATTTACTATGGATTCTGGTGCCCACAGGTAAGCCTTTACTGCTTGTTTGGCAGGTACATGCAATGGCATAGTTATAATAATAATAATAATATAATAAATAATAATAATAATAATAATAATAATAATAATAATAATAATAATAATAATATTAGTAATATGTTATTATTATACATACAGTGTAGTATAATGTGTAGTGTAGTTTGTAATGGAGTTATAATGTGTAGTTATAATGGATCAGTTATAATGGTTACTTAGTAGGTACAGTATTTGTATATTTAATAACACCACTAATTAAGCACATTATATAAGTCACAATATAAATGCATGATCCACCATTAAACTTCTAGAATCCTTTGTGCAATCATACTTTGATTACTGTATCCAAGTACTGTATAGCAAAACACACACACACACACAAACAAGTTAAGGGAGAAGGTGGTGGAGGCCAAGACTGTCAGTAGTTTCAAAGCGTTATATGACAAAGAGTGCTGGGAAAACGGGACACCACGAGCGTAGCTCTCATCCTGTAACTACACTTAGGTAATTACACTTAGGTAATTATACATACACACACACACACACACACACACACACAGGGGTGGTTCTAGATAGAAAACTATCACCTGAAGACCACATAAATAATATTGTGCAAGGAGCCTATGCTATGCTTTCTAACTTCAGAATTGCTTTTAAATACATGGATGGGGGATATACTAAAGAAATTGTTCATGACGATTGTTAGGCCAAAGCTAGAATATGCAGCTGTTGTTTGGTGCCCATATCTTAAGAAGCACATCAACAAACTGGAAAAGGTGCAAAGACATGCTACTAAGTGGCTCCCAGAACTGAAGAGTAAGAGCTACGAGGAAAGGTTAGAAGCATTAAATATGCCAAAACTAGAAGACAGAAGAAAAAGAGGTGATATGATCACTACATACAAAATAGTAACAGGAATTGATAAAATCGACAGGAAAGATTTCCTGAGACCTGGAACTTCAAGAACAAGAGGTCATAGATATAAATTGGCTAATCACAGATGCCGAAGAAATAAAATAAAATTCACTTTCGCAAACAGAGTGGTAGACGGTTGGAACAAGTTGGGGGAGAAGGTGGTGGAGGCCAAGACCGTCAGTAGTTTCAAAGCGTTATATGACAAAGAGTGCTGGGAAGACGGGACACCACGAGCGTAGCTCTCATCCTGTAACTACACTTAGGTAATTACACTTAGGTAATTACACGTAGACCATGCCGTAGCTCAGTCGATTAAGGCAACGTCTGGGATGCTCTCGGATGTAGGTTCGAATCCTCGTCACGGCCCGTTTGGATTTGTTCATATGATGCATCACGAAATTGTGATTTCTGTGTGAAATAAGCAATAATATTGAGATATGATAAACTTAGTTATAGCGTCGTGATGTGTTTCTGTGCTTGAAGGCTAGCCGCCGTTATGGCGCCTAGTGGCCTAGTGTTAAGTCTTGGTAATCTCCACATATAATTAAATTGTAATATAAAATACCATGGATATTTTCCACAGTCCAACTTTATACAAATTCAAAAGGTGACACCCCCAGGGTCAACACCTGCAGCAGAGGAGCTCCAGCATATTTAAACAATCCTAAGTATTGTAGTACAGGTTGAGGATAGTGAGTGGTGTCCCATAGATCATAAAGGTATAGTGCTCTTGAAAAATAGGTGAGATAACAGGAATGTGCTAAGGGAAGTGAAAAAAATTGGATGAGAAAAAGTTGCCCCTATAGTGTTTACAGTGCAGAGAACAACATTCAAGATGGCCAATGGCAAGTGGAAAAACAAAACAGAGCTTGATTTCGAGGGATTCAATGAAGAAAACATTGATATTAGCAGTCTACATAACAAGTTGGTAAATTTAGATAGTATTGTGAACTCTCATGTAGAAATAATTCGTAAATTGAAAGAAAGTAATGACCATTTGAATAGCAAAGTTTTATGTCTTGAGGATATAGTGAAAGACTTGCGCAAGGATAAGAATCAATTGGAAACAAATTGCAAAGACATGGAAGAAGAAAATAAACTCTTAAAAATAGCTTTAGAAGAAGTTAAAGTAAATTTAAGACTAGAATGACTACAATAGGTTAGGCAAGGAAATTCAACAGGAGCAACAGCTTCTTCAGTTCTTTCCTTCTCCTTGGCCACTTGTGCATAGGTGAGTTGCATATCCTTCTTGCGCTGTTCTATACCCTGTGTAACTTCCTCCATCTGTGCTGACAAAAGCTGTTTCTCCTGTTGAATTTCCTTGCCTAACCTATTGTAGTCATTTAGGCTTAATTTACTTTAACTTCTTCTAAAGCTATTTTTAAGAGTTTATTTTCTTCTTCCATGTCTTTGCAATTTGTTTCCAATTGATTCTTATCCTTGCGAAAGTCTTTCACTATATCCTCAAGACATAAAACTTTGCTATTCAAATGGTCATTACTTTCTTTCAATTTACGAATTATTTCTACATGAGAGTTCACAATACTATCTAAATTTACCGACTTGTTATGTAGACTGCTAATATCAATGTTTTCTTCATTGAATCCCTCGAAATCAAGCTCTGTTTTGTTTTTCCACTTGCCATTGGCCATCTTGAATGTTGTTCTCTGCACTGTAAACACTATAGGGGCAACTTGTTTCTCATCCAAGTTTTTCACTTCCCTTAGCACATTCCTGTTATCTCACCTATTTTTCAAGAGCACTATACCTTTATGATCTATGGGACACCACTCACTATCCTCAACCTGTACTACAATACTTAGGATTGTTTAAATATGCTGGAGCTCCTCTGCTGCAGGTGTTGACCCTGGGGGTGTCACCTTTTGAATTTGTATAAAGTTGGACTGTGGAAAATATCCATGGTATTTTATATTACAATTTAATTATATGTGGAGATTACCAAGACTTAACACTAGGCCACTAGGCGCCATAACGGCGGCTAGCCTTCAAGCACAGAAACACATCACGACGCTATAACTAAGTTTATCATATCTCAATATTATTGCTTATTTCACACAGAAATCACAATTTCGTGATGCATCATATGAACAAATCCAAACGGGCCTGACGAGGATTCGAACCTACATCCGAGAGCATCCCAGACTTGCCTTAATCGACTGAGCTACGGCATGGTCTACGTGTAATTACCTAAGTGTAATTACCTAAGTGTAGTTACAGGATGAGAGCTACGCTCGTGGTGTCCCGTCTTCCCAGCACTCTTTGTCATATAACGCTTTGAACTACTGACGGTCTTGGCCTCCACCACCTTCCTCCCCCAACTTGTTCCAACCGTCTACCACTCTGTTTGCGAAAGTGAATTTTTGCGAAAGTATATTTCTTCGGCATCTGTGATTAGCCAATTTATATCTATGACCTCTTGTTCTTGAAGTTCCAGGTCTCAGGAAATCTTTTCTGTCGATTTATCAATTCCTGTTACTATTTTGTATGTAGTGATCATATCACCTCTTTTTCTTCTGTCTCTAGTTTTGGCATATTTAATGCTTCTAACCTTTCCTCGTAGCTCTTACTCTTCAGTTCTGGGAGCCACTTAGTAGCATGTCTTTGCACCTTTTCCAGTTTGTTGATGTGCTTCTTAAGATATGGGCACCAAACAACAGCTGCATATTCTAGCTTTGGCCTAACAAACGTCATGAACAATTTCTTAGTATATCCCCATCCATGTATTTAAAAGCATTCTGAAGTTAGAAAGCATAGCATGAGGCTCCTTGCACAATATTATTTATGTGGTCTTCAGGTGATAGTTTTCTATCTAGAACCACACCCTGTGTGTGTGTGTGTGTGTGTGTGTGTGTATGTATAATTACCTAAGTGTAATTACCTAAGTGTAGTTACAGGATGAGAGCTACGCTCGTGGTGTCCCGTTTTCCACAGCACTCTTTGTCATATAACGCTTTGAAACTACTGACAGTCTTGGCCTCCACCA
>WNGS01028583.1:7827140-7850786 GCA_020271785.1 Procambarus virginalis | reverse complement strand
CCGATTGCCCCTACTTACGATAAATTCGAGTTACGATATAAATTTCATCAAAAAATGCGACTCGACATCCGATGGTGTCGTCGACATCCGATATTTGTTGGTACACGTTCGGTTCGGCCGAGCGCGTGGATCCCAGTCACGCGGTCTGACCTGCCTCAGTTTACTACAGCTACCCGCTTAGTGACGATCGCGCCTATAAGAAATTCCGCTTTTGTGGTGATTTTTGCATTTTGAACATTAAAGTAATTATTATACTGTATGAGTCCCAGGAAAGTCAGTGGTAAGGCTCAACATATGAGATCCCATGTAAGAATGACCATAGAGCAGAAACAAGAGATCATTCGTAAATATGAAGATGGTGTGCAGGTAGGTGATCTTGCTAGGCAGTACAACAAATCTCAGTGAACGATATCCACCATACTAGCTAAGAAAAAGGATATTATGGGTGCTAAAGTGATGCATCATTACAGACAAATGTTAAAATGAATGGAAAAACAAATGTCTCTTGACAAATTTGTAGTGAGACAAACAAGCACTGAACCACAACCAGGTCCTAATGGTATTCAGGCAAAACGTAGGAGAGAGAGTACCCCAGAGAAAACATCACTGCCTGATGTGATAATGGAAGGGGACGCCCCTTCCAAACAGTAACAACTCTCCTCCTCCCCCATCACCTTCTTCCATACGCCATCAAGAGCCCTCCATAAAGGTAAGAGTAACTTTGGTACTGCATTGTAGTTAGAAAAAAACATTGTATTCAGTATAAAATGTATTTTTATGTTAATATTTTGGAGGGTGGGAACGGATTAATTCAAATCCCTTTATTTCTTATGGGAAAATACGCTTCGACTTCCGATATTTCGACATCTGATCCGTCTCTGGGAACGGATTAGCATCGGAAGTCGAGGCCCTATTGTATATATAAATAAATAAAAAACTTCAGTACATGCATAGCTTTACCATTAGTTACCAAATTGGATAATTCAGAAGGTCCTTTTAATGTTTAAATTTTTGTTTTCCAGTACCTTACTCTTCGTTATGCATACATGAGTTTGGTGTGTGTGCTGTTTGCAGGAGCTATGATGTTCCTCTTAATGCCCAAGTAAGAAATTTTAAATTATACTTACGATTACTGTATAGGCTTCAAATTAATTATTTCTCACTTGTGAATTAGGAGTTCATATGTTTGTATTACAATTAGGTCTGCTAGTAACATTGCATGCATTAAAGGTTGCTTTCTTTGCTGTCATTTTTTTCATTTTTTTGCATTCAGTAAACAGCTAAAGTAAGATTATAGGGAAATGTACTCAACTATTGAAGAATATTTAGCATTGACATGAGGTAATTTTAATTACTGGTAGATGTTAATGAAATGAAAAGATATGATGAACTAAACATTGCCTGGCTGATAACTCATGATGCGTTTATATATGAATATACAGTACTCAGTCTGGGCGACGACGCACACTGTGTCCCAATTAAAATATTCATTAAAAATCTTTTTTTTTCTGATCATTATGTGACTTAAAAAAAAGTACACCAACATCTTCCCATTTTCTGTGAGGGCCCAAGTGTCATGATGGCACCGCCATCCACGCGGTAAGCCTCCTGTTATTGTGTTCACGCTTGTGACCACTACGGCCTCCCCTCGTGCAAAAATGTGTGCCCATTTTGGTTATTTTTCCTCAGCTTTATTTGTTAGTGCCTTTATAAACACTACATTTACTCCAAGATGGATAGTAATCAGAAAGAGAGCCAGTCCATGACTAAAGCAGGGAAAGAAACACGTCTGAGGAAAAGCTAAGTAGTGTTCGCCAAAAGTACAGAAAAGTGAAATTTGGCAACAAAATTCCAAGCTTTAGTTGATGAACCGAACCACACACTAGAAGTTGAAGGGACGACGACGTTTCGGTCCGTCCTGGACCATTCTCAAGTCGCTTGTGATGAAAATGTAATTAGTTATTACGGGGGACTGACGGGGCTCTGACGGGGCTGACGGGGCTCTGTCAGCTATTCTCTTGCCTCCTGGCTCGCTAAAACCCTGACGCCTTACCTTGGCACTTTTTCCCCTGCCCACCTTCGTCACTCTCAGGACTTCATAGAAAGACTGCGCCTGCAACCCTCTTGTAAGATGCTTAGTCTTGATGTTGACTCTCTGTTTACAAATGTTCCGCTAGATGACGTTCTCTCTTTCCTTAGACGGAAGGCGTCAGAGGGCCTTCTTCCTCTCCCTCTTCCCACTGACGTTTTCCTCGATCTCATTAGACTCTGTGTTGAATCTAATTCTTTCTCTTTTAACGGTAAATATTACACTCAAACTTTCGGTGTCGCTATGGGTTCCCCTCTCTCCCCTGTTCTTGCTAATTTCTACATGGAATACTTCGAAACTGTTCTTCTTCCTTCTATTGATACTCGTCCCTCTCTCTGGCTTCGCTATGTTGATGACATTTTTGCTTTATGGCCTCATGACCTTAATCTTTTCCAGCCTTTCCTCGACTCTCTTAACAATCTGGCTCCTTCTATCCATTTCAAAGTTGAGTGGGAATCTAATTCCCTCCTTCCTTTTCTTGATGTTCATGTTCACAGCTCTGTGTCTGGGTTCTCTTTCTCTGTCTACCGTAAACCCATGCACAGTGGCATGTACATTCACTTCTTTTCCTACCATCCTCCTTCTGTTAAGAAAAATGTCCTCGTCTCTCTCTTCCTCCGCGCTCTACGCATCAGCGACCCTCAGTTTCTTGATTCTGAAATTTCCTTTATCTACAAATCATTCTCTCGCCTTGGTTATCCTTTGCATTTCATCAACTCTGCCTACTCTCAAGCTAAACGAAATTTCTTTCATCCTAAATCTGCTTCCAACAGTAGTAGCACTGTACTATGCCTTCCCTTCATATCTGAACTCAAAACTTTACCAATACCTTTCGTCCTCTTGACATTAAACTCGCCTTTCGACAAACTAACACACTTCGTAGCAATCTAGTTCACACTGCTCCTCCTGCTTCAAATGCTGCTGGTGTCTACTCTATTTCCTGTTCATCTTGTCCTCTCCAATACTTTGGCGAAACTGGCCGTACACTGAATGACAGACTTAAAGAACACAAGAGAAGTGTTAAGTCTGCAGACACTAACAATGCTCTCTTCTGCCATGTGAGGGATTCTAATCATCCCATTGATTGGTCTTCCTCCAAAATAATCTTTCCTGCCTCTACTCTTCACAGACGCCGTCTTGTAGAATCGGCTCTTATACACAAAGTACCCAACATGAACATGAGTCCTGGCTTTGTTGTTGTGGACTCTTCCCTTTCACAGTACATACTCAAATGCTCTAATCTTTCTAACAAACGTGACTTAACATAAGCTTACCCCTTCCATTTATCTTTCTTTCTCTTTCCTTTTCTTTCTCTCTTCTCCTACGCTCCCTTGCTATCCTCTTCTTATTCCTATTACTTTTCCTTCGGTGGTTATAATGGGTGCTGCCTCGTATGGGCCAATAGGCCTTCTGCAGTTCTCATTATTACTACTATTCTCTACACCTTACTTTCCTCCTAACCTCTCTCTTGCCTATTTATTACCCGTTCTCTACCTCATCATCACAAGCGACTTGAGAATGGTCCAGGACGGACCGAAACGTCGTCGTCCCTTCAATTTCTAGTGTGTGGTCTGGTCAACATACTTCAGCCACGTTATTGTGACTCATCGCCTGCTTTAGTTGATGAATTTTCTGATCTTGATCTTGAAAGTGCCAAAAGTGACAATGATGTAGACATTGAGGTGATTGAAGCTGAAACAGCTGGTGAGAATGAAATTGAGGGGAGTGATGATGTTTATACTGCCACCTGTGCAGGTCCTGCTATTAGAAATCGTACTGCATGTACCCCTCGCACCAGTTCTGGTGAAGCCTGGTCAACTGACAACAGTGCAACATTTGTAGACAGTTTTACAGAAACACCAGGCTTGACTGTACCAGTACCAAGCACTCCTCTGGGAATTTTACAGTTATATATTACACAAGATTGACTGAATTGTATGATACATGAAACCAACTTGTATGCATCATGAAGCATGTCCAATGCTTCTAACAACACAAGCAATGAGTGGGATGAAGTGAGTGTAAAAGAGCTTGCCAGATATTTGGGACTGACAATGTTGATGGGCATTGTGAAGATGCCAGAAATGACTATGTACTGGCAAACAGCTAAATTGTGGCATGTACCTTCATTCAATACATTTGACGGCGAAACGATACGTAACGATTGCAAGGCATTTTCATACTCGTATTTCATACTTTTAATGTTTATTCCCAAAGACAATCAAGACAGACTAATAAAAGTTAGACCAATAATGGAATATCTAACACACAAATGTAAAACAGTATTCCTCAAAAAAATCTGTGTTTGCATGAAGGCACAATGTCATGGAGACAATGTCTTTCAAGGTTTATAATTCAAATAAACCTGATTGGTTTAGGTATGGAGTAAAGCTGCACATGCTAGCTGAATTGCATACTGGATACATCTATGATTTTGAGAATGCAGGAATTGGGAAGACAAAATTCAAATGGTTATGGGCTTGATTGAACCACTGAAGAACAAAGGTTACCATTTATATGTGGATAACTACTGTAACTCGGTTCAACTTAGTGAGACACTGCTTGAACAAGGTGTATACATCTGTGGTACTCTCAGATTGCAGTGTGGTGAACCAAAAGATCTTCAGCTACCAGCAAAGAGTAAACTGCCAGTAAATAAAACTGTATTCAGACAGAATGACAATACTCATAATGCTGTGGAAAGATAAGCAAGTTGTTTCACTCGTCACAACTTGCCACAGTGCAGATACACAAGAAGTGGAACGAAGGAAACGAGTACGCAAACCTGACGGAACATCTTCATTGCAACAAGTCATTGTGAACAAACCAAAGGCACTATGTGACTACAGTAGCCACATGAAAGGTGTTCATCACTTCTACCAAATGGTCAAAATACGTACAGTATTATAATTTCACACGGAAATGTCACAAGTGGACGAAGAAAATCACATTCTACTTTCTTCAAATAACTATCCATAATGCTTTTGTGTTATATGTACAAGTATTGCATAACTAATACAAAGAAACTGTCATTGCTTCAGTTCCATAAAGTAATAATTTATGTACTTTATTTATGTATTTATTTATGACAATGTACTTTATTCTTATGGTATTGGTAATGTTGTTCTTCCATTTGCCCTTACATGCATATATCCCTTTAGAGCAGTCTATTGCAAACAAATTGATGCCAAAATGAAGGACATAACACAAAAATTGAGGTGATAAAACTAAATAGAGTATACACATTTCAGTGCAGGTATTGTGGGTGTGTGGATGGGTGCTTGCTCACGGGTAACGCTCGATTTTCTGGTTTGCTGTGGATAGCACGCTGGGCTTTTTGCCCTTGTATGTTGAGAAGAGTATATTCATTTTAATGCGGGTGTGCGCTCATGGGAAATGTCACGCCGACCTTGGGGTGGTCTGGAGCTCACGAGCCAGGCCAGGCAAAGTGTTAGGAGAAGCAAGGATGAATGGTTTGTAATGATTAAGGAAGCTTTAGAGACAAGAAGATGTAAATTGTGTCAAGTTTCACAAAAACTAAGTCATTACTTTAAGATAAAAGTAATTAAATGTGGCCCAGTTTATGTATTTCATACTTGTAACACTTGTATAATTTTTCAAGATTGATGGGCCATGAGTGGGAATGGGCTCGGGTAGCTCTCTTCAGCGGCTGGGCTGTGTCTGGTCTTCTGCCAACCATCCACTGGGCACACCTCCATGGGGGTGTCGAGTCTGGCATTGTACAGGTATGGCTAAGAGTGCTGTTATTTAGGTACCATGAAGTAAGTAGATTGTAAAAGACTAGGAAAGAGGTATTTAGATAGAGCATCCTGGAAATGGTTTTGTCAAGCTCACCCCATCCACATGGAGTTCCTAGAGGAACTAAGGTACTGAGGGTACTGGAGATATCATACACTTAATACATATTATAAATCTTACGTTGTTCCGTTTCAGTGCGTAATTTTCACTTGCACTTCACTGCCTCATTTTTTCACCTCTTTCATCCAGATACTGTATTAATGTCATTCTGTGGAATTCTGTAGGAAATATATGAAGTGCTTTTGCAAGTCATCGACCCTTGAAAGTTGTTGCAATATACGAGAGATACTCTATGCAAAACCAGTACCTCAAAAAATATTATTAGAATACTATATCAATATTTATGTTTATACTGTATTTGGATTATGTCCACCAGGTTAGAAGGCCTGGTTGAGGACCAGGCCGCAGGGACGTTGAGCCCCGAAATCATGGCAAAGTAATTGCAAGGTAGAAGGTAAACCTGCCTAAATTTTGTTTACTTCAAAGAACTTAACTGTCTTGAGAGGGCAATATCATAAAGAATATTCATCCACTCTTTTGATCTATTTTAAATGATAAAAACATTTAAGGAAGTACAGTACACTTGCAACATTTGGTAAAGAACTCTGTATTATCATGTAGTTATTACATCGGTGAAACAGTTGTCGGTGTGCTAAAAATAGGAAACATATCAAGTCTTAAGGTGGCTCGAGCTCATTTAATTACATAATTCTTCTATGCCCCCCTAAAAAATTTGGACCACTTTATAACTGATATCTCTAAACATCGGATCAAATCCGCCCACTAGATTTTCCCTCAAAAATTTTTATTTAAAAAAAAAAAATTGGATTACGAGTTCATCACAAGGCAATTTCCACCTAATGTTTTTCCTGTTTTTGCTAATCATGCTCATTTATTTGTAAATACAGGTATTTACAAAATGCAAGAATGCATTTATATTTTTTAAATATTTTAGAAAACTTGTAAACTTGTACAGTAAATTATACAAATGTGTGTTTGTAATGCTTTCCTGTGGTATTTTGACCTATGTGAGGGTGGATTTGCCGACTGTATTTTTCCTTCTGTGAGAGTCCAAGACTGATGTCTTATTACATAAAGATTTCCCCTGGAATTTCTTCTGATATGTTATTATTTGTACATTAAAGCCATATTGTGCAGCAATAGTAGTATGGATACATCAGGCAAGGGTAAGAAGATCCTTACCATGGATGAGAGGGCACAGTAATTATTGAGCCTTGATCGTGGCTGGAGAACACTGGCAGATAACCTTATCTGCCAGTGTTCCTTATCTTATCCTTATAGGCTGCGTAGGCTGAAACCTAAGGTCTTTAGTGGTCTTGTGGCCCACTAAAATTAGATTTAAAAATAAAATGCTTGTTATAAAAATCATTGTATTTTTTGAGGAAGAGAAGTAGAAGTACAGTAATCGCAAGAGAAACAAAATTCTAAAATTAAATTTGTAACAATTTTAACTTGCTAAGTCATGAATAATTTCCTGACAGTCAAGCTTGTGCAAATGCTCTAACTTCATGTGCATCAAACAAAAGTTAGTTCAACTCGTTGTCTTTCATGCTTGACCTTGGGGTAGTTCTTGATTCGTTTTAGAGTAGAAAGTGATTTCTCCCCACTGTTGTTGGATACCATCACTCATGGATACATTCACAAAGAAATATATAATATACATTTGGAACGACTGAAGAGAGATTGTTAGACACAATTTGCTTAAATATTTGAAATTCAAAATTGTATTCAGCTGCAATATCAGTTGCAATTACATTGTTTCATATACCTGTACTCTTTGGGCTGAGTCAATTACTGTAATTCCAAAGCAAAGATGGCTTGGTTTCAGATCCTTAAGATAGGAAGAAATTGGGCAATGTGTTGCCTGTTGCAATTCCTCGTTCTTCAATTGCAAACGATTTGACAAGAATCCATACTTCATGTTCGATTCTGAGTAAACATACATCGGTTTACTGAAGGTGTTACACAGCTGATCATCGTAAAACTTCATTTCTGCACCATGCTGATGTTTTCTGGTTATCTTCCCTGTAGATTGATGTACCAGCCTTGACAGTCCCAGTCTTTTCAAATTCGACAAAAATCTCACTGTGATGCAACGAATTCTTTCATTAAATGAAAAAATGTTATTGCTGCGCTCAGAGCAAGTGTTGAACTTTGCAGACTCGTGCCAGTTTGGTGGAAGCATTTTAGTAGGAATGATCAGACACTCGATAGAATACCTGGCCTGCCCCACAATAAAAGCCTTAGGCCCATGGTTATTTTAACCTGCCACTAATCTGGCATTGGCGAGGTTTCTGACATAGTAAAAGGAAGCAGATCATGTAATTTGTGAATAAAATGTGGAGCTTTGGTGGACAATGACAACAACATGAAACCTTCTAAGCACGAGACGCTTGCTATGCTGAAATATGTATTACAGTATATCATTTTATTGTCACCAAATTTTCCCAACTTTTCTCATTAGTAAAAAAAGGGGAACTTTTTCTGACATAACGATATCATGCAAAATCAGGATCAGGTCTGAAATGATATTATCTGGATTTTTTGATGGAGCAATGTTTACAGTACAATACTTATCTATACCTGACTTGTTGCCTTCATTTACAGTATTTATGTACTGTATATAGTATATATACAGTTCTGATAAATTTTGTGATCCTTTTGTATTTTGTATTTCAGATTTTTTTGCCTCGTATCTTTGTTATGTATGGCATCAGTGGTGCAGCTGTGGTTGTTTATGTGTGGAAAGTTCCAGAGAGGTATTTTCCCGGTAAGTTGCCAGATTCATGCTCTGTATTACTGAGGCTGCAGGGGCTATCCTGCTAAACAGTGGACAGCAGCCATTAACTATATACAAATACTCTATATTCATTTATAAATAGTACTATAGGTTTTTCATAAATACAATACACTATATGTGCACTAATATTTGTCTTTCCAATAGCTTACAATATCAGTGAAGTCTAAACTTGATTAACTGTACTTACATTATTCAGGGAGTAACCTTGGTTATAATGATCCTGGACATATAACAAATATAATGGGGGAGTTAATCTCTGTAGGATGTAGTAATGAGCCATATCTGTGGCAATGATACCCTAATAATATAAAGTTTCCAGATTGTTCATTTGTAGTCATCTTCACTTTTTCCTTTCTGCAAAGTGTTTACGTTATTGTATATATAAACTTTTCCTTCTGAGTGCAACATGGTAATTTTAGAATCTTCTGCAACTGACATGGTCTGAATAAACACACAGGGTTCTGCTCCAGTATTTTGGCTAGCCTCTTAAATCTTTGAGGCTAAATTTTACCACACGTTACTTTAGAGTTTACGTGTTAATTCCCTCGTAATTCTTTTTTTGAGGATTTTGAATTTGATTATAATTTATTGTGACAAGGGCAACTGTAGGTTAGCATATACAGTATTAATTACTGTGTTGTAACATGCCTTTCCTATGTGCTACTGGTATGATTGAAGGCAGTAAATGCTTTGGTGTTGACTTGTAATTTTTAGTTTGTGGTGAAAATCTTGGAAGTTTGTGTAAGTGGTTCAATGAATGGGAGAGTGAATAGTGGTAAATGCTTTCATTTTAGTATATTACCCCTTGAAACATGTCTTCACACACTGATGCCACCTAGCCTTGTTCCATACACAGATAGATAAATCACAATTGTTGGTACTGGGTGGTTTTAACTTTAAACTAAGATGCTTACTAAGCAAGAGTGGAGGACTTTTGGACTGGTAGATTCATAAGCCTCATCATGGGGACATTCGTGTATCAACACATTAAGCAGACCACAAGAATAAGGGAAAGGGATGTTCCTTCAATGCTGGATTTGATATTCACCAGGAAAGAGGAAGATTTTTTACATTTGGTACCTTCCACTTTTGGGTAAGATCGACCGTGTTCTTTTGGAAATAAAATCTGTAATGTGTTATAATCAAGATGAAAATGAGGAAAATTAAGAGGATGAAAATCTTTATTTCAAGAGGGGACACTATGGGGAAGCTTGGAAAGTTCTTTAATGAATTTGATTGGAGAGACTTGTTAGGCAAGGAAGTAAATGAGAAGTATGCCAAGTTTTGTGAGATATGATGAAAGCACAAAAAAATTACACCAAAACAGAAATGCAAAACTAGAAAACAGGATAGATTCAATGGAAATTGTGAGAGGGCCAGAGAACAAAAGACTACAAAATGAGTTCACTATAGGAGGAGGCCTAATCCTCAACTTACCAGCGATACAAACACAAAACACCTATATGGCAGTGAGGAGTGAGACAGAAAGAAAAAAGATAAAATTCAAGAGGTTAAAAATGGGGAACAGATTCAGAAAATGAAAACGAATTGTATAAAACACTAAATGACCTGTTCCAAAATGTGTTCATGCAAAATTAAGTTATCAGAGAACCCCAGACAATGTAAATTTCAGAGAATAATATAGAGCACATAGAGGTGTCTTGAGAGGAAATGAAAAGAAATTCTCAAGGAGCTAAGTAGAAACAGAGCAGTTGATGTTTTATCTTGGGTTCTTAGAGCATGTGCATCTGAGCTCAGCATGCCACTTCAATTGATTTTGTCGTCTTTCTGTACTAGTCTTGGCAGATATATGGAAAAAGGCTAACATAGTTCCAATCTACAAAAATGGAAGCAGGGAATACCCTCTTAGTTATTGACCTGTATTGTTGACAAGCATGATAGTCAAAACATTAGAAATAATTGAAACCAATTTACCTTTTACCTAAATTTACATTATGGCCACCAACACTAGTGGCCTCGATGAGGACAGGAAGCCGGCAGCTTGCCAAAGGTCCCCCCATTTGCCTTTATGATCTTTTCCAACTGTATTTTAAAACCCAGCAGTTTTTTGGCATGTACGGCTTTGGCGGGTAGGTGGTTCCACGGGTTTACAACCCTATGGGTGAAAAAGCATCTCCTGGTTTTTTGTCCTACATCCTGGGTTGTTGAGCTTGAACCCATTGCTGATCTTTCATGTTACATCTGACCTTTTGAAGAAATTGTTCGGATCGACATCCTCCAAATTGCTCATGACTGTATTTTAAAGGCTTTAATGAGATCTGCCCTGTCATGCCTGGCTTGCAGTGTTGTTAGCCCAGTGGACCTTAACTGTTCCTGATACACGAGATGACTAACCACTGTGTTGCACTGCCTTAAAATATGACACATCCGTGGTGCGCCAAAAATATATTCTTTGCAAAGTTTATTTTCTCTTTATGTTTTTTAACTTCAAAAGAACTACAACTTCAAGAACAAGAGAACATACTGGTAGATTTAAACTAAAGAAACAAATTTCTGAAAAACATTGAATCTGAGCAAAAAAATACACATATAATATGCCAATCACTTTGTAGCAAGTCCAATGTTGGTTGTACCTTGTCTTAACCCTTTAGTTGCGCATCGCATCATATGATGCTTTGGAGTACTACGCAAGATTTAAACGGCTCGTGGATACACAGGGTTCACCACACCTTCATCAGGGCTCTTGTAAACAGACACCATTTTTTTTTTAAATCATGGGCCAAATTCCCGGGTGTTAGGGGTCCTTGGTATTGAGTGAGCTACCAAGCCTGATGCACACAGCATGAGCTCACAGCACTGCTGTTCAGCTTGTGACCACAGCATCACCTAAAAATGTCATAATATACTTGTTCATGCTATTATGTAGCAATGATATTATTACAGAAGACCCCTGACTGTCATAAAACTGACCAGGGTTCTGATAATAGCAGGATTGTGGTGATATCCTGGTTGCTGAACTGATCAACCAGGCGTCCAACAGCCTGGTTGATCAGTCCAGCAACCAGGAGGCCTGGTCGATGACCGGGCCACGGGGACGATAAGCCCCGGAAGCACCTCAAGGTATCCTCAAGGTAAGGTAAGGTATATTTAGCACTGTGCTTCATGGAGGGAGGAGTAATACTGTGGGAGGGAGGGTGGTGGCGTTGTCTTCTGTGTGTGGCCACCTTTTATTGACTGCACTCACCATACCAGCTTAGTGGTTCACTATGGTGAACACAAATGTAGATACTTATATATAACGTCTGTATATAAAAGCAAAAACAGTATGGTGGGAGGAGAATGGTGGGAAGTCAGGTAAGGTGAGGGAGGGAGGGAGTGGCAGCAAATGGCAGGCTGCCACTGGCTGCCACTGGCACTGCCACTCAGCATACCAACGTAGTGGTTCGTTATGGTGAACATGAATGTAGATACTTATATATAGCGTCTGTATATAGTGAATAAAAGCAAAAACAGTATTGTGGGAGGAGAATGTGGGTGAATCAGGTGACTTGAGGGAGGGAGGAAGTAGCAGCCAGTGGCGGGCTGCCACTGCCACTGCCACTCAGCATGCTAACTTAGTGGTTCGTTATGGTGAACACGAATGTAGATACTTATATATAACGTTTGTATATAGTGAATAAAAGCAAAAACAGTATGGTGGGAGGAGAATGTGGGTGAGTGAGGTGTTGAGAGAGTGAGTGGCTGGCTGGTGTGTGGTGGTCACTCCTCGTTACTTTTTGACTCGTAATAGCAACTTAGTGGTTCGTTATGGTGAACAAAACATGCAGATACTTATATATAACCTGTGTATATAGTGTAATAACCGACAAAGTATTTGTTCACTGTTTGATGAACATAATTGAATCAACAATATGCACACCATATTTTTGAGTACAGCGATGATTCACTCATTTTATTTTATAAATATATCACACTACACACTATTGAATAATATTACAGCAAAAAAAATAGGAAAAATCAATCAGAGACATTGAAATAATTAGGTAATTATCTCTTTGTGGCAACTCCGGCCTGACAGCTGGTGAGCAACAGACCGTTTGGGACGCACGCTGAGTTAGCGCCTGTTTTTTGCCAGACTTCCCTGCCCTATAGCGGGCAATATATGCCACTTACGATTTTTTTATTATTTTTCCCATGATCAGTGAACACAAATTAACAGGTTTAGAAGAAGAAATAATTTTTTTTATTTTTTTTTGGTATGCGCCTGTGAGTGACACATGCTAAATAGCCAGGTGCCATTTAAGGGTTAAGCAGATTGAAGACAGTTGGCTTTTGTTAGGTTTCCAGATAAATTTGTATTGACTCTGATAATCTTTTAGACACGGACACTAAAGAGATCATTTGTGCCCAACCAATCTCCCAGCTGTGAATTCCTTACTCGGATTTCTTATTATGAATCGTCGTCATTTCTTGCATTATGTCTTACCATTCATAATGCAATACCTTACCATTTGTATGATATATAGTTGGCTATTGCAAACATCATTTAAACAGTACATACAGTACAGTACTATCAAATATGACCCATCACTGAAACAGGAAGTGGGGAAACGTCTCTGGCTAGGTTACGTACTGGGCACCCATGCTTAACTCATCGACCCTTTAACGAAACACACACACACCTTACTGTCAGAACTGCATTATTCCACTAACAGTTGCAAAGCTCCTTGTATATTTTTTGTACTTTCTTTGTTTTTTTCCTCTTTCTCAGTGCTCCTTTGTGTTGTATGATTCCTTTGACGTGACTTGTCTAGTGTTTTTTTGCTCTCGTATTTGGCGTCCTGAATATCTACAAACTCTTGAATATTCTGTAACACACAGGTGCTATGTAGCATTCTGAGCTAAGCAATTTCTTTTGATAATTAATTGTCATCTCGGTCACAAGCTTTTCTCTCATGTCTACTGCACAAAACACACTTTCCCTGTCATGTTTTCTCTGTGTTCTTTAATATTTTATTTGTTACTTGATCCCAGTCAGGAGCCATCCCTTTTAACATAGACCTTCCCATATTAGAGTTTATTGATATATATATAGGCATCTTAAATTTGAAAATATTGCTGCTGCTTTTAGTTTTGACAGCTTTCATATTCGTAGACAATAAATCAACTAATTTATCATGCTTTACAGGTAGGTTTGATTTTGTTGGAGCTTCACATCAGCTTTGGCACTTGATTATAATAGCTGCTTTAGTATACTGGCACCAAACAGGCTTGGAGTATGCTCGCTATAGGCTAACCTATGGATGCAACACAGGCCTCATGAATCAGTGAGATATGTATATATGAAGGTAAATAAAATGCAGCTATTTTTGGCAAGACAGATGCATTGTGGCACCAGAGTGACTTGATACTTATTATTACCAATCATTAATTTATTGATAATTGTCCATATTTGTTCGTATTTTATGGGTTGTACAGTACCTATTGCCAGTTTGTTTATTGATGTTATAATAACTGGTTGTTATACCTGACTGTGATAAAGTTACTGTGGTTGTGGTTTTAGAATTGGTTCCTAAAAATCTCGGTGCTCGACAATATCTTCATTGTTAACTGTAAGATTGCTATTGATAATCAAATGTAACAGTCTTCCATGATATGCCTACCTCGGAACTGCTGATTTTGACAATGCTTTGTGCGAAGATGCAAGAATTGGTGATATTACAATACAGTATAGCACTATTTGATGTAATACTGTTCTGTACTGTACAATACTTGGCAATGCAGTACTGGGTGTGATTATCTTTGGTATTACAATATGTATACAGTATCTCTAAAAATTACTTTATTTACTATCTTTCAGATATATAAATATAAAATAAAAACTTTCCTGTCTCTGCATATTGGAAAAAACAAAGAGGAGAGAATTGAAGATGTTTGCATCTCTAATAATCACGTATCATGTTATATTTTGTGAAAGCAATAAGAGGTGGTATGCATCCTGTTTGTATTTTCCATAGAATTAAATGATTGGAAATAAAATATTGTAACATGTAGATAGAGAATTTCTTAAAAGGCTTTAAAAGCCCATAATCTTAAGATGCATTAGCGATTTGAGGTTAGACCACAATAGCCATAATCTTAGTTGAGCTACCAAGGCATATGCTTATGGTTACAATGTAGTCAGTAAGCTTTACTGTGTTGTTAAATATTAAAATGTGTTGTTAAATGTATACTGAAGGGTATTTGTGAGTACAATAGGCATATTGCAGTTTGACTGCAGTATTGGATGTGTACTTGAAAGTTTATCGTTATTATGGCAAGGTTATGTTAATCATAGTTTCAAGTGATTTTAGTAAGCATATTTTTTAAGTTTTTAGAAAGCCCATAGTCATAGTCTGATTTTTTATACACATATATTGGAGATATCAAGTAGGATTATTATAATAGTTTGAAATGTTTTTTATTGTTATTCTAATAAAGTATTATGATTTCTGGCAAACCTACAGCTAGCAATCGTTTTTGTATTGTATTTCGAAACTGTATGGTAAACAAAAAGCTTTATACAGAAAGTTGTTGCAGAACCTTTTTCTTTGCAGAAAAGTTTGACATGCATGCCAATTTGTGGATTTTCAAAGTTGGCTATCCTTGTGGAGACTGAGACAAGTAGACAGTGCATACTTGAAGCCCAGTGTGATTGGTATTTTTCATAGAAAATTCTTGAGGAAATGGGCTCTCAAAAGTTTCATTTTATGTAAATATTTTATTTTAACAACTAAATCTCAACATTGCCTTAAAATAAGTTGATAAACCCAGGCCCATCATTGATAACACCAACTAAAGTTGCAGGTGGCAGTATTCACTAAACACATGACAGCGTGCATCAACACAGTGGGCTCGACACAAGGATACCAACACATTGTGGTGAAAATGAGTTCTTGTTAGGAGTGTGGATGAATGTATATGTAGGAGGGAAATTTGGAATATTTATTATAAGTTTGGAACAACTTGCACAATATGGTTTATAAGAAAGTAATGTTCTGTGCTCATAAAGAATGTGAACATTATACTGTAAAAGTTTACATAAAGATACAACTGTTTGTTTCATTGTTTTGCCATGTGGCATAAAGCCTACCCTGGAATTTCTTGTTCAATAGGGTATCGTAGTTAGCACATTTTTCTTGTTAAAATTTCACACATTCTAAAAATGTTACACAGTACATAACTTTACTTGTATAATGACATATACAGTAATTAAAAAGTTTATTCTGAATGGTAATTTGGGTAACATTAAAGCTTAGCAACATTGTTTTTGGATAATGGAGTTATATTTGTGTAGATTTTAGCTATTCAAATTCATTATTTTGGTATTTAATTTAAAAAATTATCAAATGTTAATTTTAAATGCATTACTTTTTGAGTCACGTTTCATAGATATTTAATATCTAATTCAGATATGTTGTATTTTACATTAAATTCTGCATACTGTATTATGTTATAATAAGAGTTTTGTTATGAATAATATTTGTTTTATAATGATGCTGTTTTAATGCTTGCTTGGCCCTGTTACCTCGTGCTAGGCCCTGCTACCTCTTGCTAAAAAATATGCACTTATTATTATTATTTGCAAGAAGGTACAATGGGTTGGTAAGATTACATTAATTAGTTTAGTTCATTTATTATGCACCCCATACCCATCCTGTGGGCAGTAGTGAAAAGGCTTACAGAGGCACATAATGGGCTCGGGGACTGCGCCCCACAATTCATTTAGCTGAGCAAGCTACAATCTTGATGAGCTAGTTACAAAATTCAATGCACATCGTCACATCAACAATGGGCTCGAGACCGACCACAAGTACAGTTTCAAATTAGGCAACAGACATATGTGGAGAGCTAGTGTCCCAATTGCTATGTTTGTCCTCCACATCGCCTCCCCATCCAGTGAGCAGCGGTGGATGGGTTACAATCACTTAGTTACTACCTACAGTTAGCAAACTGGGGATATTTGGCCAAGACTTCTGGCAGCAGATCATTTTGAATGAAATATTTACACATCTCTTGAACATTTGTTATAAAATTATCTGAATTCGCATATCTTTTCACACTCCATCGCATAGTGATGGAGGGTGTGCAAATAATTTTGTTGACAGTTTATATTTGGTAAGGTCTATATTAGCAGATAATGAGAATCCCCCGAGATACTGGTAACCGAGTCTAAGCCAAGCAGTAGTAACATCTAGAAGTCTGCTGATTTTGTTGGATGATCCATAGATGTGTGGCTCATCTTGCATGATAGTATGATGATAGATGGAATTAGTGGTGTTGATTTCACTTTGTCTCATATCTACAAGATTTTGTTGAAGTTCTTGGTGTACTATTGCTCTCAGACTGCTTATTGACAATCCAAGGTTATACTCAATTCCTCCTTTAAAGGCAGATTCTTTGGGCTAACTCATCAGCTCTATAATGTATTTGGAGGCCAACTTGAGATGGAGTCCACATAAAATAGACTGTTACCATTATTAATAATTTTGTTATATTTGTGTCTAGCTACAGACAAAAGCATGTTAGTTATGTAGATTACATAAGCATTGGTATGCTTATTTATGAGTTTTGAGATTACATAAGATTGGTATTTTAACATTCATGCAAAGCCAATAACTGGGGAGCTGGTGGCTGAGTGGACAGCACTCCAGACTCTTGGACCTAGGGACCGGGGTTCAATCCCCGCAGCCAGCGGAAACAGATGGGCAGAGTTTCCTTCACCCTGATGCCTCTGTTACCTAGCAGTAAATAGGTACCTGGGAGTTAGACAGCTGCTACAGGCTGCTTCCTGGGGGTGCGTGCATGTGTGTGTGTAATTACCTAAGTGTAGTTACAGGATGAGAGCTACATTTGTGGTGTCCCTTCTTCCCAGCACTCTGTCATAAAACGCTTTGAAATTACTGACGGTTTTAGCCTCCACAACCCTCCCACCTAACTTGTTCCAACTGTCTACCATTCTGTTTACAAAAGTCAATTTTCTTATATTTCACCGGCAACTTTCTTTCGATGGTTTAAATCCATGACCTCTTGTTCTTGAAATTCCAGGTCTCGGGAATCTTTCCCTCTCAATTTTATCGATTCCTGTTACTATTTTGTATGTAGTGATCATATCGCCTCTTTTTCTTCTATCTTCTAGTTTTTGCAAATTTAATGCCTCTAACCTCTCCTCGTAGCTCTTGTTCTTCGGTTCTGGGAGTCACTTAGTGGCATGTCATTGCACCTTTTCCAGTTTGTTGATGTGCTTCTTAAGATATGGACACCATACAACTGCTGCATATTCCAGCTTTGGTCCAACAAAAGTTGTGAAAAATTTCTTTAGTATTTCTCCATCCATGTATTTAAAAGCAATTCTGAAGTTAGAAAGTGTAGCATAGGCTCCTCGCACAATGTTCTGAATGTGGTCCTCGGGTGACAGTTTTTTTTATCTAGAACCACCCATAGATCTTTATCAGAATTCTTTAAAAATTTCTCACAATTTATAGGTTGTGTGGGGTCTATGTTCTATTCTACATTCCATAACATGGCATTTATTCACATTAAATTCCATTAGCCTAAATGTGTGTGTGAAAAAAAATTAGTAACAGTTGATTGACAGTTGAGAGGCAGGCTAAAACAGCAGATCTCAACCCCGTAAGCACAACTAGGTGAATACTAACATGCAGAGACTTATGATCTCAAAGACAATGAGGGTGGGTTGGAGCGCTCTACTGGTTTATGGGCAATGGTGCATCTTTATCCTAGGCCAAGCTTTCAGATTTAATTTTTTTTTTATATTTAGCCTTTATTAATAGTAATCATGCTTGTTTTTGTTTAAAAACAAAAAGCAAATATTACTGCAAAATATTTTTTCATTGGGAAGACCAATGTTCTATATACAGTAGTTTAAAGACAGAATTATTAATGTTTCCTAATAAAAAATGATTTTTTGTTAACCAAAAATATATCTTTTTCATAATATCTAATATAAACTTTGTAAAGCCTGCTGGCACCTTCTTTTGATAATTACTTACTTTGCAAAGCCTGCTAGTTTGTGTATTTGAGAAAATTTCATCAAAATCTGATAAAAACTATTGGGGAACTTAAAATACAATTTTTAGATTTTCTAAAGATTTAAATTTTTCCACAAAAAATGAAGTACTGTACTGTATCACTAATCTTCAATAATATCCATTTTAATTATATAAATCTTATATACTTTTCAGTAAATTGTATTGAATTAATCCAATTGTTTTTCTGTGAAAGTATAAAAATACTAGCTGGCAATTTACCATTATTACCAGATTTTGTTTTCGTAGTTAGTGATAACTTTAAAGAATTTAAATAAAATACTTGGATTTTGCAGTAGCATCAGCAAAAGAATGCCCACCAGAGAATGCAGGAATACAACCATTGCATGTCAAGGACAGGTTAACCTAAATTTTATTAGGTTGTGATTGGAAAGCCAAGACCAGAGTATCACCAGCTGGAGGCACATCCTTGACAGTGTCAGCCGAGTGAAGGGGAGGAAGGCTGGCCTAGCAAGACACCAATTGGGATGTCCTCATGTTTATGACATCCTAAATATGAAGATATGTCCTAAATCCTTAGGACATTCAAGCTCAACAAGCCACAATGTAGGACAGAACAGAAGATGCTTTTTCACTATTAACCCATGAAACTACCTACCCGCTGAAGCCGTAACTACCAAAACTGTGTTTTGTTTTTAAATATACCTAGAAAAGATCAAGGAAAATGGGGGAACATTCAATAAGCTGCCGGCTTCCTGTCCTCATTGAGGCCACTAGAGTTAGTGGCCTCAGGTAAATCAGGTTTACCAAAATATAATGTGACTTAACTGAATTAAAAAAAAAAAATAATGGCAGCAGACACTGCCACCTGGGGGCCCAAGATCAGTCATTGTAGGCCAGAAAGAATCCCCTTAAAAATGAGGATATTGGAGGACCACATGAGGCAGTTTATGAAAGAGCTGGAGGCTATGTAAAGACCAAAATGGCAGGGCCTGAAAGGATTATGAGAGGTACCCAAAATAAACCACCATGATTTAACCCCCAGCTATACCATGAATGCAGAAAGGAAGTGAAGGTGCAGATGACCATCCCAGTGATCCAGTTAAATGAGGTAGGAGGGGCTCAAAACCAATTGCCAGCCTCTGGTGATGCCACCACTGAGGTACACCTAGAAAGGGCTGATGTTGTGACCTATGCTAACCACAAGATCAGGGTGAGCACAGAACATGGTCAAACAGTGGCACCTGCTTGATATCTGCCTGATGGGGTTTTGGGAGTTCTTCTCCCCAAGCCCGCCCGCTTGTGAGATACCACCTAATGGGTGAGATTTGCCCATGTACCATGTGGTGGTACATGGGCAAAATGACACACTCCTTGGCAACCAACAGCTCCAAATTCTTATCTCAACCAGGATTACCAACTGCAGTCAAAACGCCCAGAAAAATGGCTGAAAAAGACACACTTATCACCACTAAACTTCGACCTTTGAGGCAAGGAGAAAATGGGGGAAGTGGACAAGTGACCAAGCACTGGAGAGAAGCTAAAATGACAATCAGGTAGGCATGAAGAGCCACAGCAATTGAGAGGACTCTTAATTCTCTCATCACTGGTCGTTCTTTCTCAATTCCACTATTGCAAGTGGTTAGGCATATTTTACAGCTCATTTATTACTGTGTTGTTATCCATGCTATATTTACTCTTCAGGTATAGAAAGTATTGAATGATGCTGTTTTAAGCAATGGTAACATTCTCTTATTAATCATTTTATGAATTTGGTAATTTATCTGGCCCCAAATAAAAAAATAAAATATTAATCTAACCTCTGGGTTAGATCAAACCATAGGGAATGTGCTTTGTAGCCCAGTATTATCACAGGGTTCATCCCAGAGTTGGTTTCTAGCCTTTAGCCTTATGTACTGTATTCACAAGCCACATTCATCTGTTGCTCTCTGGGTCATCGGGAGCATGTAATCACCACCACTATAAAAACGTGAGTTCACACAGTACATAAAACATTAATACTTTGAGGACAATGAAAAGATACTCATGCAATATTTATGTATTAGAAATCAATACAAGGGACTAGGTAGTATTAAGTACAACAAAGTACTCTCAACATTTACTGGCAACATCACATAGGCAAAAATAGTAATTTATCACAGTGTATTACACTTTGGGGGGGGGGATGGCTCGATTAGAATGATATCACCAAGAATTATAATTTTGTAATTTTAGAAACTCAAATTATATTTTCTTTACATTTACAATGTATTTCAGAAATTACAAATTATCCAATTGTTACCAGAGACAAAACTCATGACATCAAGCAAATACAGTATAATAAATAAGTAATTATCAAATGAGGGCACCAAGCCAAATATAATAAACCTCATTATACTGTAATTAAACTGGATAAGTTATATCCAGAGAAGCTTGTATAATCTTTGCTCCTCTTCCAAAAGTGAAACTAATCTTTTAAAATACAGTGTATAATGACTGTGAAGTATCCAAATATCTACCTACATCACTTTATTCTGGAACATGAAGGCATTGCCTAATCCCATCACATTCACTGGGAAGACAATTATACCTAGTAAGCCAAATACTTCATCTATAGCACTGAAAGTAAGATCACTGTCACTTCAAACTTTCAGATAGGCTTATGAGTAATACTTTTGGAAGTACAAAGACAACATTTTTCTAATTAACTAAATTTCTAATTAATTTTTCTAACCTCTCTGGAAAAATGATGTAAATATAAACCCAGACCTTACTGTTACCCTGCACAGCCAGAATGATATAATATAATAATGCATACACGCACTCGCTTCAAAATTGAGAATCTAATGCTGGCTGAAAGATGTCGACATGACAGCTTTATACAGTATTGCTGAAAATATAAAATGTTTAATATCTTATTATAAACCTACATGGAATTTTCAACTTTTAATGACATATATTAGCAACAATACCCAGCACTATATATTACTATTAGTTTGTCATTTTATGTTATTACTATCTCCTTTTATTCTTCGTAAAGTATATAATAAAAATCTCATATAAATTATACATTATTTTTACTTCACATTAATTGTTATGCTCAAAAGACTCCTTTACTTACAGTTCCTAAAGTATTTTGGCCATCCCTACCCCTAACATTGTACCAGCAGAAAATGCCATAATATACATATTGAGCATATATAGTTCATCTACAGTAAACATTCTATCTTCCCCTAGCACGTGTTTATTGTACATCTTCCGCGCTGATCGTATTTGTTTGCTTATCAAAGATTCTGCCTTCTGCTCAACCCGATTTAACTTGCGGTCCAGCTTTTCTGCAGCTTTTTCTAGTTTCCTGTCTATCTTGCGTGCTGCATCTTGTAGGAGATTCTGTAGTGATCATAAACAAATCTATCAAGACAGATATAAGGATGATTTTACAATTCTCTTAATGTGCTCATGCATGTGGTTCATTGTACTGTATCTTGTATGTGATCAATGATAACATAAGTAACTCGCCTTTATCTGAATTGCCACTTCGGTACTGTACAACATTGTACAATATGAGCCTAAGTAGCACACCTTCAATTGAGTCCTGATACTATTTAGGAATGCACAACAATACCCAGTATTAAACAACTGGGTATGTAGTATTTTCTCAAGAATCTTGTAGGAAAAATAGAATACAATCCAAAGCAATAAATTTGATCAGAAAAACATTAAAAATATAAACTTTATTGCACAATACAGTACCAGATTTATTGATAAAACTATATTCACCAGATAATGAGTTATCAAAACCCCATTTGAGTGGCAAAATCCAAGCCTGAATATCTGCTCTAGACATACCCTAAAACAACAGGCAATGCTGCATATGTATGCACATCATAGGCCTGAGGGTAGACCACCGATGGGGCTACATTTGAAAACACTGTGGATGACCTGTTACAAATGGACCTTGGCATCTAGGACACCAAGTTAACAAATATATTGCATGCAGCATCCCAAGTGGTGCACAAATAATGCTGGACAGCACAACTAAAGATGCACCCACGGGCTTAACAAACCGAGATTCAACAATGAAACCCATCAGAAACCAACTGTCTCATTTATAGTCAGAAAAGGAGAAGACTGCAGAAGAAATCATTAACCAGGGTGAACAAAAAAAAAAAACAATGTTGTATGTAATGAAACGCCATTTTCTGGGTGAGCCCCGGAGGCTCCCCTGAAGCTATCTGAACTGATATGTGCTATATTAGTTTGGGGGTCATCAATAACAGGAATTCTTATGCCTACCAGGAACCAGAACCTGGTCCCCTCAGAGGCACAGGAACAATGGCATATATATTTTTTTTCTATTGGATACAAAAAAAATAGCATTGAATGTAATGAAACATAAAACAGGGAAGACTTTACAGTCCACCAACTCCTTGTCCTTGCCATAGCCACTAGAGATGGCAGTAGTCATGTATTTTAAAAATCGAGATGAAAGATAATCCTTATCTAAATTTACATTGGCACCAATAATAAATTAGCTGATAGATATCAACAAATCTGTTAATAGGGTTATAATCTACATTCCTTAACCTTTCAGTAAATTAACTTCTCAATTCATTTCTATTTTCAAGAGATATCATCTTAATTATTTAATAGTGTAAATAAACTTATATTTTCCAAATATTTTTTTATCCACAAAAATCTGTTTTAAATTCCTTCCTTGTGTAACAAATCATTCAGAAAAGTCTGTTTTGCATAACATAAGTGTTTTATTTTAATTTTTCTTAAGGTATCATTAACTATGAAAACAAAATCTGGTAATAATGGCAAACAAACAGTCCCTGTGGCGCAGTGGTAAAACACTCGCCAAGTGCTTCGTGAGCGATTCGGCCTGGATTCACATGTTGACC
>WNGS01028583.1:7810731-7827040 GCA_020271785.1 Procambarus virginalis | reverse complement strand
GCCTCTGTAAGCCTTTCCGCCACCGCCCACGGGATGGGTATAGGCTGCATAATAATAAATGCGTAACCTAACTAAAGAGTTTCGAGCTGCCACAACCAACATTCCTCCCAGACACTCCCACATAACCATAACACATGGACAGGTCCACATACTTCCTCCCAGACACTCCCACATAACCACATGGACAGTCCACATACTTCCTCCCAGACACTCCCACATAACCACATGGACAGGTCCACATACTTCCACCCAGACACTCCCACATAACCACATGGACAGGTCCACATACTTCCTCCCAGACACTCCCACATAACCACATGGACAGGTCCACATACTTCCTCCCAGACACTCCCACATAACCACATGGACAGGTCCACATACTTCCTCCCAGACCTCCCACATAACCACATGGACAGGTCCACATACTTCCTCCCAGACACTCCCACATAACCACATGGACAGGTCCACATACTTCCTCCCAGACACTCCCACATAACCACATGGACAGGTCCACATACTTCCTCCCAGACACTCCCACATAACCACATGGACAGGTCCACATACTTCCACCCAGACACTCCCACATAACCACATGGACAGGTCCACATACTTCCACCCAGACACTCCCACATAACCACATGGACAGGTCCACATACTTCCTCAGACACTCCCACATAACCACATGGACAGGTCCACATACTTCCACCCAGACACTCCCACATAACCACATGGACAGGTCCACATACTTCCTCCCAGACACTCCCACATACCCACATGGACAGGTCCACATACTTCCACCCAGACACTCCACATACCCACATGGACAGGTCCACATACTTCCTCCCAGACACTCCCATAACCACATGGACAGGTCCACATACTTCCTCCCAGACACTCCCACATAACCACATGGACAGGTCCACATACTTCCTCCCAGACACTCCCACATAACCACATGGACAGGTCCACATACTTCCACCGAGACACTGCCACATGGACAGGTCCACATACTTCCTCCCAGACACTCCCACATAACCACATGGACAGGTCCCACATACTTCCACCCAGACACTCCCACATAACCACATGGACAGGTCCACATACTTCCTCCCAGACACTCCCACATAACCACATGGGCAGGTCCACATACTTCCTCCCAGACACTCCCACATAACCACATGGACAGGTCCACATACTTCCACCCAGACACTGCCACATGAACAGGTCCACATACTTCCTCCCAGACACTCCCACATAACCACATGGACAGGTCCACCTACTTACTTCCACCCAGACACTGCCACATGGGCAGGTCCATACTTCCTCCCAGACACTCCCACATAACCACATGGACAGGTCCACATACTTCCACCCAGACACTGCCACATGGACAGGTCCACATACTTCCTCCCATACACTCCCACATAACCACATGGACAGGTCCACATACTTCCACCCAGACACTGCCACATACTTCCACCCAGACACTCCCACATAACCACATGGACAGGTCCACATACTTCCACCCAGACACTGCCACATAGACAGGTCCACATCAGTCCACCAGGTGAGGTCTTCGTTGTCACCTCACCTGCCACCGCCTCCTGCACCCCTCCCCCCCCTTCCCCCAGGAGGTTCAATAGGATGTTTATATTACTGACATAAAATTAAAATATGTTGACTTTACTCATGCCCTCATTGCTGTAGATATGGAATGGATATCTGCCAAAGTGAGGAAGATCGGGATAATATTTAGACATTGCACAGTCTGCGCATGTTTATATTTTTACTTCAGTTTATATAAAGTATAGCAGTATATACTATAATCTATATAGACTAAGGAAACTAAATTTCAAATGATTATAATTCTAAAATATATCAACAAAACCAAACACCAAAGAGGTTCAAAGTGAACTAACTAACATTCACATTAAGCGCGTTAGTTACATTCGTAAGCTGGATCTCCGACTTTTGTTAGCGCGGGAGGGTTTCTCTCTGCGCTGCTCCACGATCCTCAATAGGAACAGCTTCTGCTGTTCGTCTCTGACTTGTTGAATTTCTTTAGCATTGCACTGCCCCTTTCTGCTGCGTCATTCACCATTTTCAAGGCATTGAGGGGCGCAGCGCTTTAGCGCATCGCTGGGGTGGTATTCCACCAAGTTCAATTTCAATTTCAATTTCCAGCAAGTCGGCCGCCCCAAACAATGCCTGGGTACGCTTGGCCACGAGGTCGCTCACGTCCTTCCCTAAAAAAGAATAGTTTTTCCCCATCTAATCATTTAAATTCTTTCTTCCATTCAGACTTAACCAAATTCTGGAACATGTGAGCTACCTGGAACGCTGCTGGCAGTCTTACCTCCACTGCCAGAGTACCACGAACCGTCTATCTGGAAAGTCTATCTTAACATTTGTGGGACAGATAGCAAAGGCGTTTCTTAGCCGCCCTTGAAGGACTCTCCTCCACCACAGGTGTGTCCGGGTAACAGTTCATAAGGTGTGTGGTTGGAGGCTGCAGGTTTGTTGGGGGGAGGAGGCTGCAGGTGTGTGTGTGCGGGGGGGGGGGAAGCTACAGGTGTGTGCGTGCGCCACAAATGACCAGAGCGATGTTGACACTTGTGAAGGTGTGGCAAGAGTGACACACCTGCTTGGGTACGCTCCCATACCAATATGACAGAGGCATTATACGGGCATAATGCCCCAATCACGGGTATAATTATACGCATTATAACAGGGTATTATACAGTATAATAGAAGCATTATACGGGTATAATTGGGGCATTACACGACCATAATAGAGGCATCATATGAGCACACAGTAGGGGGTACTACTGCCTGCTCTGTAGGGTAGAGAATTGTAGGAGCATAATACGGGTATTAGCGCTGTGCAGAGGCATAATGTGGATATCATCTCATGGAGCGACGGAGACGTGGGAGGGAAGGTGGAGCCAACAGGAGGTATAGTGCAGCAACAGGTAACACAACAGGAGGTATAGTGCAGCAACAGGTAACACAACAGGAGGTATAGTGCAGCAACAGGTGACACAACAGGAGGTATAGTGCAGCAACAGGTAACACAACAGGAGGTATAGTGCAGCAACAGGTGACACAACAGGAGGTATAGTGCAGCAACAGGTGACACAACAGGAGGTATAGTGCAGCAACAGGTAACACAACAGGAGACATAGCGCAGCAACAGGTAACACAACAGGAGGTATAGTGCAGCAACAGGTAACACAACAGGAGACATAGTGCAGCAACAGGTAACACAACAGGTTTAGTGCAGCAACAGGTGACACAACAGGAGACATAGCGCAGCAACAGGTAACACAACAGGAGACATAGTGCAGCAACAGGTAACACAACAGGAGACAGCGCAGCAACAGGTAACACAACAGGAGACATAGCGCAGCAACAGGTAACACAACAGGAGACATAGTGCAGCAACAGGTAACACAACAGGAGACATAGCGCAGCAACAGGTGACACAACAGGAGACATAGCGCAGCAACAGGTAACACAACAGGAGGTATAGCGCAGCAACAGGTAACACAACATGAGACATAGCGCAGCAACAGGTAACACAACAGGAGGTATAGTGCAGCAACAGGTAACACAACATGAGACATAGCGCAGCAACAGGTAACACAACAGGAGGTATAGTGCAGCAACAGGTAACACAACAGGAGACATAGCGCAGCAACAGGTAACACAACAGGAGGTATAGTGCAGCAACAGGTAACACAACAGGAGGTATAGTGCAGCAACAGGTAACATAACAGGAGACATAGCGCAGCAACAGGTGACACAACAGGAGACATAGTGCAGCAACAGGTAACACAACAGGAGACATAGTGCAGCAACAGGTAACACAACAGGAGACAGCGCAGCAACAGGTAACACAACAGGAGACATAGTGCAGCAACAGGTGACACAACAGGAGGTATAGTGCAGCAACAGGTAACACAACAGGAGACAGCGCAGCAACAGGTAACACAACAGGAGACATAGCGCAGCAACAGGTGACACAACAGGAGACATAGTGCAGCAACAGGTAACACAACAGGAGACATAGTGCAGCAACAGGTAACACAACAGGAGACAGCGCAGCAACAGGTAACACAACAGGAGACATAGTGCAGCAACAGGTGACACAACAGGAGGTATAGTGCAGCAACAGGTAACACAACAGGAGGTATAGTGCAGCAACAGGTAACATAACAGGAGGTATAGTGCAGCAACAGGTAACACAACAGGAGGTATAGTGCAGCAACAGGTAACACAACAGGAGACATAGCGCAGCAACAGGTAACACAACAGGAGACATAGCGCAGCAACAGGTAACACAACAGGAGACATAGCGCAGCAACAGGTAACACAACAGGAGACATAGCGCAGCAACAGGTAACACAACAGGAGACATAGCGCAGCAACAGGTAACACAACAGGAGACATAGCGCAGCAACAGGTGACACAACAGGAGGTATAGTGCAGCAACAGGTAACACAACAGGAGACATAGCGCAGCAACAGGTAACACAACAGGAGACATAGTGCAGCAACAGGTAACACAACAGGAGACATAGCGCAGCAACAGGTGACACAACAGGAGACATAGCGCAGCAACAGGTAACACAACAGGAGGTATAGTGCAGCAACAGGTAACACAACAGGAGACATAGTGCAGCAACAGGTAACACAACAGGTTTAGTGCAGCAACAGGTGACACAACAGGAGACATAGCGCAGCAACAGGTAACACAACAGGAGACATAGTGCAGCAACAGGTAACACAACAGGAGACAGCGCAGCAACAGGTAACACAACAGGAGACATAGCGCAGCAACAGGTAACACAACAGGAGACATAGTGCAGCAACAGGTAACACAACAGGAGACATAGCGCAGCAACAGGTGACACAACAGGAGACATAGCGCAGCAACAGGTAACACAACAGGAGGTATAGCGCAGCAACAGGTAACACAACATGAGACATAGCGCAGCAACAGGTAACACAACAGGAGGTATAGTGCAGCAACAGGTAACACAACATGAGACATAGCGCAGCAACAGGTAACACAACAGGAGGTATAGTGCAGCAACAGGTAACACAACAGGAGACATAGCGCAGCAACAGGTAACACAACAGGAGGTATAGTGCAGCAACAGGTAACACAACAGGAGGTATAGTGCAGCAACAGGTAACATAACAGGAGACATAGCGCAGCAACAGGTGACACAACAGGAGACATAGTGCAGCAACAGGTAACACAACAGGAGACATAGTGCAGCAACAGGTAACACAACAGGAGACAGCGCAGCAACAGGTAACACAACAGGAGACATAGTGCAGCAACAGGTGACACAACAGGAGGTATAGTGCAGCAACAGGTAACACAACAGGAGACAGCGCAGCAACAGGTAACACAACAGGAGACATAGCGCAGCAACAGGTGACACAACAGGAGACATAGTGCAGCAACAGGTAACACAACAGGAGACATAGTGCAGCAACAGGTAACACAACAGGAGACAGCGCAGCAACAGGTAACACAACAGGAGACATAGTGCAGCAACAGGTGACACAACAGGAGGTATAGTGCAGCAACAGGTAACACAACAGGAGGTATAGTGCAGCAACAGGTAACATAACAGGAGGTATAGTGCAGCAACAGGTAACACAACAGGAGGTATAGTGCAGCAACAGGTAACACAACAGGAGACATAGCGCAGCAACAGGTAACACAACAGGAGACATAGCGCAGCAACAGGTAACACAACAGGAGACATAGCGCAGCAACAGGTAACACAACAGGAGACATAGCGCAGCAACAGGTAACACAACAGGAGACATAGCGCAGCAACAGGTAACACAACAGGAGACATAGCGCAGCAACAGGTGACACAACAGGAGGTATAGTGCAGCAACAGGTAACACAACAGGAGACATAGCGCAGCAACAGGTAACACAACAGGAGACATAGTGCAGCAACAGGTAACACAACAGGAGACATAGCGCAGCAACAGGTGACACAACAGGAGACATAGCGCAGCAACAGGTAACACAACAGGAGGTATAGTGCAGCAACAGGTAACACAACAGGAGACATAGTGCAGCAACAGGTAACACAACAGGTTTAGTGCAGCAACAGGTGACACAACAGGAGACATAGCGCAGCAACAGGTAACACAACAGGAGACATAGTGCAGCAACAGGTAACACAACAGGAGACAGCGCAGCAACAGGTAACACAACAGGAGACATAGCGCAGCAACAGGTAACACAACAGGAGACATAGTGCAGCAACAGGTAACACAACAGGAGACATAGCGCAGCAACAGGTGACACAACAGGAGACATAGCG
This sequence comes from Procambarus virginalis, assembly GCA_020271785.1. Classification (NCBI taxonomy): domain Eukaryota; kingdom Metazoa; phylum Arthropoda; class Malacostraca; order Decapoda; family Cambaridae; genus Procambarus; species Procambarus virginalis. The sequence continues at coordinate 7,820,680 of WNGS01028583.1, read as the reverse complement.
CAGCAACAGGTAACACAACAGGAGGTATAGCGCAGCAACAGGTAACACAACATGAGACATAGCGCAGCAACAGGTAACACAACAGGAGGTATAGTGCAGCAACAGGTAACACAACATGAGACATAGCGCAGCAACAGGTAACACAACAGGAGGTATAGTGCAGCAACAGGTAACACAACAGGAGACATAGCGCAGCAACAGGTAACACAACAGGAGGTATAGTGCAGCAACAGGTAACACAACAGGAGGTATAGTGCAGCAACAGGTAACATAACAGGAGACATAGCGCAGCAACAGGTGACACAACAGGAGACATAGTGCAGCAACAGGTAACACAACAGGAGACATAGTGCAGCAACAGGTAACACAACAGGAGACAGCGCAGCAACAGGTAACACAACAGGAGACATAGTGCAGCAACAGGTGACACAACAGGAGGTATAGTGCAGCAACAGGTAACACAACAGGAGACAGCGCAGCAACAGGTAACACAACAGGAGACATAGCGCAGCAACAGGTGACACAACAGGAGACATAGTGCAGCAACAGGTAACACAACAGGAGACATAGTGCAGCAACAGGTAACACAACAGGAGACAGCGCAGCAACAGGTAACACAACAGGAGACATAGTGCAGCAACAGGTGACACAACAGGAGGTATAGTGCAGCAACAGGTAACACAACAGGAGGTATAGTGCAGCAACAGGTAACATAACAGGAGGTATAGTGCAGCAACAGGTAACACAACAGGAGGTATAGTGCAGCAACAGGTAACATAACAGGAGACATAGCGCAGCAACAGGTGACACAACAGGAGACATAGTGCAGCAACAGGTAACACAACAGGAGACATAGTGCAGCAACAGGTAACACAACAGGAGACAGCGCAGCAACAGGTAACACAACAGGAGACATAGTGCAGCAACAGGTGACACAACAGGAGGTATAGTGCAGCAACAGGTAACACAACAGGAGACAGCGCAGCAACAGGTAACACAACAGGAGACATAGCGCAGCAACAGGTGACACAACAGGAGACATAGTGCAGCAACAGGTAACACAACAGGAGACATAGTGCAGCAACAGGTAACACAACAGGAGACAGCGCAGCAACAGGTAACACAACAGGAGACATAGTGCAGCAACAGGTGACACAACAGGAGGTATAGTGCAGCAACAGGTAACACAACAGGAGGTATAGTGCAGCAACAGGTAACATAACAGGAGGTATAGTGCAGCAACAGGTAACACAACAGGAGGTATAGTGCAGCAACAGGTAACACAACAGGAGACATAGCGCAGCAACAGGTAACACAACAGGAGACATAGCGCAGCAACAGGTAACACAACAGGACATAGCGCAGCAACAGGTAACACAACAGAGACATAGCGCAGCAACAGGTAACACAACAGGAGACATAGCGCAGCAACAGGTAACACAACAGGAGACATAGCGCAGCAACAGGTGACACAACAGGAGTATAGTGCAGCAACAGGTAACACAACAGGGACATAGCGCAGCAACAGGTAACACAACAGGAGACATAGTGCAGCAACAGGTAACACAACAGGAGACATAGCGCAGCAACAGGTGACACAACAGGAGACATAGCGCAGCAACAGGTAACACAACAGGAGGTATAGTGCAGCAACAGGTAACACAACAGGAGACATAGTGCAGCAACAGGTAACACAACAGGTTTAGTGCAGCAACAGGTGACACAACAGGAGACATAGCGCAGCAACAGGTAACACAACAGGAGACATAGTGCAGCAACAGGTAACACAACAGGAGACAGCGCAGCAACAGGTAAACAACAGGAGAATAGAGCGCAGCAACAGGTAACACAACAGGAGACATAGTGCAGCAACAGGTAACACAACAGGAGACATAGCGCAGCAACAGGTGACACAACAGGAGACATAGCGCAGCAACAGGTAACACAACAGGAGGTATAGCGCAGCAACAGGTAACACAACATGAGACATAGCGCAGCAACAGGTAACACAACAGGAGGTATAGTGCAGCAACAGGTAACACAACATGAGACATAGCGCAGCAACAGGTAACACAACAGGAGGTATAGTGCAGCAACAGGTAACACAACAGGAGACATAGCGCAGCAACAGGTAACACAACAGGAGTATAGTGCAGCAACAGGTAACACAACAGGAGGTATAGTGCAGCAACAGGTAACATAACAGGAGACATAGCGCAGCAACAGGTGACACAACAGGAGACATAGTGCAGCAACAGGTAACACAACAGGAGACATAGTGCAGCAACAGGTAACACAACAGGAGACAGCGCAGCAACAGGTAACACAACAGGAGACATAGGNGGACGGCGGAAGGAATTGTGCCCAACCCCTTGGACGGTCGGGGATGAACGCCGACCTGCATGAAGCGACCTCCATAATGTCTATTTATATAGACATTACATATTCCAGCGATTTACTCGACCTAATTTTAACACACTACCTAGTATCACTAATATAAACAAGGGCAGGGAGTCATCAAGCACCTAAGTGTTCCTGTACGAAACCTATATATCTCCCTCCTCGATCATGATAGCTTAGCTTCTTGTCAGTTCATGAGAGGAAACTTTGCGAACCAATTTATTATTAGACAATCTTGTCGCGCTTCGCGGCTCGTGATCTGTTTAATAGGTGTACACCAAGCCACCATGAATATGGTATAAGATGCACAGGTTTCGTACGGGAGATTTTTTTTTGGGGGGGGGTAAAGAGGAAGGAGAGACATAGGTGAAGGGAAGTATAGAAGTGGGAAATACAGTGAGAGGTATGAAAGCAGGCGGGCTGTCCGCCTTGCTGACACCATGTGTGGGTGTTGGCAGCTAAGCTAAGCTGGCTCCCTCTTGTCAGGGAGCTGTGAGTGTGTGAGAGGTTCTTCACATGTGTTTCACCATATATGAATGTCTATAGATGAATACTGAGTAGCATTCATATATACACACACTCCGATGCTTCCACACATGTTGTTCTGTTTAAGACTCTATATTTTGTTATTATTTATTGAGTTCTTCACACATACATATATATACCTATATACATATGTATATACACAACTATACACATATACACTTACATACTCAAGTTTTCCAATTATTCGAGGAAGGATTACGGGAGAGTGAGACCTAGCTCTTCGCCCCCCGCCTATAAGCGGTGAGTGTGAGTGAGTGAGTGAGTGAGTGTGTGTGTGTGTGTGTGTGTGTGGTGTGTGTGTGTGTGTGTGTGTGTGTGTGTGTGTGTGTGTGTTAAAAAAAAGATGACAGTTGAGAGGCGGGCCGAAAGAGCCCAGAGTTTAACCCTGCAAGCACTACTAGGAGAATACAACTAGGTGAATATATACTGAAATTGGTCAGAATACTAACAACGGATGTATGATTTCAGATCTATGCTCTGTGATGTATGCTCTATGATACAACATGAATACTTTTTTTTCGTTACATTTTTAAAGTGAAATTTTGATGGACGAGAAACTCTTCTATAAAAACACCACTTTATGAAGCAAACATCCCTAAAAAAAAACAAGTCACCACTTATAAACCAAACAACCCTTAATAAAAACAGTACGGACCTAAAAGAAAGAACACGTACCGTGCACGACAGCTCATACAACAACAACAACAAATCTGAATTTATTTCAATTAAACCGTTTATAGACAGAAAACAAATTAGTGTGAAACTCCCTCTACCTCCCCCCCCCCCCCATACAACAATGTGGTCAAAACCAAGGCCTATATGACGCAGTCTTTGGATGTACCGGGTACTTGAACGCGCGTGTTCCTTCCCACTAATTAAAACACCAAGATACCAGATTCAAACGGGCTCACCATAGCCCGTGCTACTTGGAACTTTGTTCCAGGTAGCGAATCTTTAACAACAACAACAACCAGATTCAAACCCAACATACAATTAAAACACCAAGATACCAAATGCTATAATACAAACATCCCCGCTGCCCGACTGTTAATAATTTTGTAACTAGCGTCAAAAGATTGTTATTTGCTTAGCTAAACGAACTAGAGGGTTCAGTTCCTGAACCCATTATGTGCCTCTGTAATCCTTTACCACCACCGCCCACGGGATGGGTATGGGGTGCATAATAAAGAAAGAAATTGAATTGTTTACTTTCCACACACACACACCACAGTTGAGAGGCGGGACCAAAGAGCCAAAGCTCAACCCCCGCAAGCACAATTAGGTGAGTACACACACACACACACACACACACACACACACACACACACACACACACACACACACACACACACACACACACACAGGAAAGGAAACTGTACACCTGTTGATTGACGGTTGAGAGGCGGGACCAAAGAGCCAGAGCTCAACCCCCGCAAGCACAACTAGGTGAGTACAACTAGGTAAGTACACACACACACACACACACACACACACACACACACACACACACCACACACACACACACACACACAAACCTGTTGATTGACGGTTGAGAGGCGGGACCAAAGAGCCAGAGCTCAACCCCCGCAAGCACAACTAGGTGAGTACAACTAGGCGAGTACACACACACACACACACACACACACACACACACACACACACACACACACACACACACACACACACACACACACACACACACACACACACAACATCAAAGACAGCGTCAGTGTGAGGCATTTGACACAATACATGATGCGGAAGGAAGGAGAGAAAAGAAGAGGGAGCGACAAGTGATGGTGGCAGCGATGCAATCTCTTCGCGTCTTCCCCCATGACTTATGTCGTCTAGAATGCGGAAGCGAGAGCGCTCTCTCCCATGTGTCAGGAGGGAGAGGGGCGAGGGAGGGGGGGGGGGGATGGTGTTGGTGCAGGGAGGCATGGGGTGGAGGGAGGCAGGTGAGTGGTGGGGTGGGAGGGGAAGGAGGTGGAGGTAGAGAGTCAGGTTGTGAAGAAGAATCACCAAGAGGCATTAGGCGTGTGTGTTCACGGTTGGGCGCTCACAAGCCGTAGGCCAGCACAAGAGAGAACACATGCTCACACCCCCAACCCACCCCCCGGCCCCCTAAACACACACACGAGCTTACCTGAACTTAACACTGGAAATAGGAGACAAATATCTGATATTACCGAGGCTAAGAATTATAGACCAGTCGCATTAACGTCCCACATAATAAAAGTATTTGAGAGAGTGATCAGGAGTCAGGTGTCCAGTTTTAGTGAGACCAATGACCGCCACTACCCAGGCCAACAAGGATTTAGAGCGGGAAGATCGTGCCTCTCACAGCTACTTGACCACTACGACAAAATCACTGAGGCATTAGAAGAAAAAGAGAATGCAGATGTGGCATACACTGACTTCGCAAAGGCATTCGATAAATGTGACCATGGAGTGATAGCACACAAAATGAAGTCAAACTGATTAACTGGTAAAGTAGGACGCTGGATACTCACGTTTTCTGTCAAAAGAACACAGAGACTAACAATCAACCATTATGAAGTCCAGTCCAAGCGCAGTAAAAAGCTTGGACTGGATTTCTGGTAACTTGTGGACTGGTAACACGCACGTGGAGCACGTGAGTGAGAGGAACCACTCCCCATAGCCAATAAACCAGTCCAACCAACTACAATAACAGGGGTCGGGAGTCGCTGCATTAGACGATCAACAGTTGGCAAGGCGGGGCCCAGGAGATGAAGCCCGGTACTGCAAAATGTTATACAGTTATGTACATAACAATATATAACTGTTTTTTTTCAGTTTACAAGACTCGACAATCTTGCTGTGGCGTCTTAAGCTGTTATGCCGTGATGGGACGGAGGAACCTTTGTCAAATATTGTAAAAGTTAGTAATGTAGAGGGCGAGGGCCCCCCTCCCCCAATACCCCCCCTCCACTCCTCCCCCCCCCCCCGGCCACTCCTGCTGCCTCCCCCCTGCCGGCCACATAAGACAATTTACGTGTAAAAGGTTGCCTGAGAGGTGAGACAGATGGTGGGGGAGGTGAGACAGATGGTGGGGGAGGTGAGACAGATGGTGGGGGAGGTGAGACAGATGGTGGAGAGGTGAGACAGATGGTGGGGAGAGGTGAGACAGATGGTGGGGGAGGTGAGACAGATGGTGGGGGAGGTGAGACAGATGGTGGAGAGGTGAGACAGATGGTGGGAGAGGTGAGACAGATGGTGGGGGAGGTGAGACAGATGGTGGGGAGAGGTGAGACAGATGGTGGGGAGAGGTGAGACAGACGGTGGGGAGAGGTGAGACAGATGGTGGGGGAGGTGGGGAAGGAAGAGCTTGGCTATTACAATACTTCAGAAGACAACAAGTTTAGTTCATGTACCATACGAATCATACCCAACCCGCGAACAAAAAGTTCCAAGTAGCACGGACTACGGTGAGCCCGTAGTGGACTTATCTGGCACAGGAGCGGGGCTGTAACTGCAGCAGCTGCAGATGATTGACTGATAAAGATTAAGGCACCCAAGAGGTAGGCACGGGCATGAATAGCCCGTAAACAGCTGCAGATGTTTGTGGGCGTTCTTATACTCCCTCAAACCCGGCTGGGGCAAGGCTTGACTTGTGAAAACTTGGTCCAAAAGCCTGGAGGGCGATATATCCACTACAACCTGATTGGTCCGGCACTTCTTACAGTAACTAGTCTACTTGGTTCTTGAACACGTCCACAGTAACAGGAATTGATAAAATCGATAGGGAAGATTTCCTGAGACCTGGAACTTTAAGAACAAGAGGTCATGGATATAAACTAGCTAAACACAGATGCCGAAGAAATATAAGAAAATTCACTTTCGCAAACAGAGTGGTAGACGGTTGGAACAAGTTAGGAGAGAAGGTGGTGGAGGCCAAGACCGTCAGTAGTTTCAAAGCGTTATATGACAGAGTGCTGGGAAGACGGGACACCTCGAGCGTAGCTCTCATCCTGTAACTACACTTAGGTAATTACATTTGTGGACACACAATATCATTACTGATACCAAAATTATGCAAATCAAATTGCAAACCAATAAAACGCCATGAATCAGGATGGAGGTGGAAGAGAACACTCAAAAGCTCTCAGAAACGACACACACAATTGAACAAGTTTCATTATATATTTACCAGCATAAAAGGCTCAGAATGAAACAAACGAAAAACAAAGTTATGTTCATAAATGGCTATCTAGTTCAATCTATCTAGTTTAAGATATACCAGTCTCCGTGGTGTAGTGGTAAGACACTCGCCTGGCGTTCCGCGAGCGCTATGTCATGGGTTCGTATCCTGGCCGGGGAGGATTTACTGGGCGCAAATCCTTAACTGTAGCCTCTGTTTAACTCAACAGTAAAATGTGTACTTGGTTGTAACAACGATTCTTCGCGGCGGGGATCGTATTCCAGGGACCTGCCCGAAACGCTACGCGTACTAGTGGCTGTACAAGAATGTAACAACTCTTGTATATATCACAAAAAGATGGAGACTAACATACATAAAAACATTATAACAGGGGAAAAACAACCTGGAAATCATGAAACAGGTCATCAAGACATCGATATCAAATTCTCGCTCAAGCAGCAGATAACAGAGCCAACTAGGAACAGATATACTCCCCATCTGATTCCACAAACGAGGAAGAAATAATCAGGGACATTACTACCTCAGAAACTAACCACTCAGATGTACCCATACAATTTCAAACATTAATAAACGTAATAAGTATACAAGATATAAATACTGAAATAAATAAATGAATAATAATAAACAAATAAATAAATAAATGCTGAAATAACTTTCAACGATAGGCTCAACAATACTCTTCAACAATAGACTCTAACAATAGACATATTAACAGAGAAAACAGCAAACATCCACTGGGAAAGAGGCCATTGAATTGCACATTTATACACAACTGAAAAGCCCCAGTAGCACGAGCACTCAATAATATGAGGGAAAAGGCTTGGAGACTAGCGAGCTGCCAGAAGCCATTATAGCACCAGACACAGCCCAGCGGCACAAGAAATGTAGCCACATTAATAAAGTCTTCTAAAGAATCTAGAAATAATGATGTCACGCGACCAAACATCTCGTGATCGTAAGAGAGCAAGCAATTCAATTTCTTTATTATGCACCCCATACCCATTTCGTGGGCGGTGGTGTAAAGGATTACAGAGGCACATAATGGGTTCAGGAACTGAATCCTCTAGTTCGTTTAGCTAAGCAAATAACAATCTTTTGATGCTAGTTACACAATTATTAATGTTATATATACATATATATATATATATATATATATATATATATATATATATATATATATATATATATATATATATATATATATATATATACACACACACACACACATATATACATACACATACATATTTAATCACCTACGTAGTAGCATTAGACACCAGTACATAGGGACGCCGCCACAACGATCCAACGTCTCAAATCACTTGTCCATTTTCCCGCCTTGAGTACTGTTCGGTACTGTCCTTTTCAAAATAGAATTTCTGAAAAAGGAAGGAATATTGAGAACACATACGGCACCCAAACTACTGGCACTGTCTCAAGAGTACTAGACATGTACTCCCTGTAAAGGCGACGAGACAGGTTGGGCTAGGGTTTTGAATGGCGGGTGGAATAGGTGGGTGGGCGGGTGGGGTGGGTGGGTGGGTGGGGGGGAAGCGTGTTGTACAGGATGTGTTGTATGTGGCAGAAGAGGAGTGTGTTGTGGCAGAAGAGGAGTGTGTTGTGCCAGAGGGGCGAGTGTGTTGCACACGGACCTTGCCCCCACCCCCCGTGTGGCGCAGATAAGACGCGCTCAGGTACTCAGCCTCCGGCAACAGTAGTGTTAATGGCCACCACTGCTAAGGACCACCTCAGGCACCACACAAGCACATTGTGCAGGCACAGAGGTCCTTCACCTGTGTTTCAACACCCCCCCCACCACCTCCCCCACCACCTCCCCCCACCATATGCTGCCCCCCCCTCCCCCCCCCCCCACACACACATGATATGTTGGTTTTATTTGTCCACCTCAATCCTCACCTAGCTGCTGCTGCTGCTGCTGCTGCTGTTTCAGATTTAGCTACTCAGAACGAAGTGTCCATGTAGCACGGGCTATGGTGAGCCCGTAACTCCCTCACCTAACTGTTTCCTACTTTCTTAAACCTCTCTCTCTCTCTCTCTATACTGCCCTCAACACCTCTCATCAACTAACCCGGCCTCCCAACTAATAACTCATTTTGTACGTTGTGGTCCTCAACGTACAAATTACAAAGTACTATGAGAAGTAGCGACTCACAACTATCTTATGTTTTCGATGCACCGGTTGGTTAGGTTAGGTGGGTTGGGTTCGTACGTGTGTGGTTGGGTTAGGACGTTGTATTTCGTACGGTGTGGCGAATCAAGAGAACGGGCTAGGTCAACACCACCACTCATTAAAATGAACATTACTCAACACCTTCAACACCCCCACTCCGCTGTCTTAGGTGTTGGTGAATTGTGGGGGTCAGTTCNCCAGGTAAGTTACGGGCTCACCATAGCCCGTGCTACTTACCCCGCTCCTGTGCCAGGTAAGTTACGGGCTCACCATAGCCCGTGCTACTTCGAACTTGTTCGAGTAGCTGAATCTATAACAACAGGTTGTACGGGGGAGAGAATAGTGGACAATGGCGGGGGGAGGGATTCTAGTCATGAGGGGGTCGATCCTTCCATACCGTAGACTATGGTATACTTCTGTCCTCTTTTTCACCTCATATTCTACCCTTAAATAGTGCCCTTGTGTCCCGCTCTCTACACACCTTAACAGTGGTCCAGGACAGCACCGTTGTCACCTTAGTATCAGATATGCGGCCTTGTCTTCCACAGGCACCCAACACCCGGTATCACCATCATTACACACAGATCACAGTAGCGTGATACATCAAATGAACAAACCCACAAGGTTAG
>WNGS01028583.1:7788231-7805731 GCA_020271785.1 Procambarus virginalis | reverse complement strand
GTACATTTTTTCTCAATCTTTGGCGGCTTTGTTTACAATTAATAAACAGTTAATGAGCTCCGAAGCACCAGGAGGCTGTTTATAACAATATCAACAGTTGACTGGGAAGTTTTCATGCTTGTAAACTGTTTAATAAATGTAACCAAAGCCGTCAAAGGTTGAGGAAAGATGTACACGTTCGTAAGTACTTGCGTAACTGCTTCGTGAATCTGGCCCCTGGTTTACAAAGCTACGACTGCTCTGGAGGTCACGTGGCCAGGACGGACCTTCTTAGCAAGGTGGACACTCGTAAAAAGTTTGATGAATCGCGTCGTAACCGCCAAGCAGAAGGAAAGGTTGTGTAGGTAGTGTAGGAGCTGCTTGATGATCCCCTCACAGGTGGTGGTCTGCCTTCACCTCCGTCCACGACATATCAGTCCAACAGGAAACGTGCAGGAGGGAAGGACGCGGAAGATGATGACGAGGAAGGCGAGGATGAGAAAGAGGAGGACGAGAAAGACGAGGACGAGAAAGACGAGGACGAGAAAGAGGAGGACGAGAAAGAGGAGGACGAGAAAGAGGAGGACGAGAAAGACGAGGACGAGAAAGAGGAGGACGAGAAAGAGGAGGACGAGAAAGACGAGGACGAGAAAGAGGAGGACGAGAAAGAGGAGGACGAGAAAGAGGAGGACGAGAAAGAGGAGAATGAGAAAGAGGAGGACGAGAAAGAGGAGGACGAGAAAGAGGAGGACGAGAAAGAGGAGGACGAGAAAGAGGAGAATGAGGAGGATGAGAAAGAGGAGGATAAGAAAGAGGAGGATAATGTCGAGGAAGAGGCCGTTGAGGACATGAAGGAAGATGTTGAGGACGAGAATGGAGAGAAGGAAGTGGAGAAAGAGGACGTGGTGGAGGAAGAGGACGCAGAGGAGGAGGAGGAGGAGGACGGGGTGAGAGGAGAATCAACATGCAGACTGTGTGTCGAGGAAAACATGAAGTGTTATGCATTACAATTAGCAGTGAGAGCGCGGAGAGAGAGAGAGTGGAGGGTGCGGGAGGACAGAACTTGGCAGCTGCCGGTCCAACTAACTCCTAGACCCTTCTGGCCACAGTGTCTAAGAAGGGCACCAGATACATAGAAGATGATAAAGCAGAGAAAACCACCCCCAACGCTGCTTACACTAGAACACGCAGACAAATATACATGGATGATACTGGAAGTCCAGGTTCCAAATCTGCACAGTAAAATAACTACATACTGGAGCACACGCTTTCTTGAGGTTATCTTGAGATAATTTCGGGGCTTTAGTGTCCCCGCGGCCCGGTCCTCGACCAGGCCTCCACCCCTAGGAAGCAGCCCGTGACAGCTGACTAACACCCAGGTACCTATTTTACTGCTAGGTAAAGGGGCATAGGGTGAAAGAAACTCTGCCCATTGTTTCACGCCGGCGCCTGGGATCGAACCCAGGACCACAGGATCACAAGTCCAGCGTGCTGTCTGCTCGGCCGGCCAGCTCCCGCTATGGCTCCGGCACGCTATGACAGGAAATGCAGAACAGAGCCAGTGAACGGGTAAAGTTGCCATAGGCACAATCAGAGAACACTGTTTGAACATCAGAGGTCCACGGCTATTTAATATCCTCCCAGTAGGTGTAATAAATATCACCGGAACAAAGGTGGGCTTTTTCAAGAAAATAATTAGATTCCTGCAAGGAGTGCCGAACCAACCGGGCTGTGGTGGGTATGTGGGGCCTGCGGGCCGCTCCTAGCAACAGCCTGGTGGACCAAACTCTCACAAGTCAAGCCTGGCCTCGGGCCGGGTTTCGGGAGTAGAACTCCCAGAACCCCCAGCCAGGTAAGATCGCGCGCGCGCACGCACGCACGCACTTCCCCCTAAGGCGGGACCAAAGAGCCAAAGCTCAACCCCCGCAAGCACAACTAGGTGAGTGTACACACACACACCTGTTGATTGACGGTTGAGAGGCGGGACCAAAGAGCCAGAGCTCAACCCACACAAGCACAAATAGGTGAGCGCACACGCGCGCACACACACACACACACACACAGGAAGTAGACCATAACAGTTACAACTCCCAGGTACTTATTTACTGCTAGGTGAACAGATGCATTAGGGAGAAAGAAACTGCCCATTTCTTTCAGCCATCGCCGGGGATCGATCCCAGACCCCTAGGATTACGAATCCCGAGCGCCGTCCAAAGTGTACCACACACTATGGAGTATAACAGGTCACTGGAAACAGGAGACCTACCGGAAAGTTGGAAGACAGTTAATGTGGTCCCAATATACAAAAAGGGTGACAGGCAAGAGGCACTGAACTACAGGCCGGTGTCCCTAACTTGTATACCATGCAAGGTGATGGAGAAGATCGTGAGGAAAAGGTTCGTAGAACATATGGAGGGAAATAACTTTACAACACACCACCAGCATGGGTTCAGGGATGGTAAATCGTGCATCACAGGCTTAATCGAATTCTATGACCAGGCAACAAAAATTCGGCAAGAAAGAGAAGGGTGGGCAGACTGCATTTTCTTGAACTGTCAGAAAGCCTTTGACCCAGTACCCCATAAAAGCAGTTACAAAAGTTGGAATGGAATAGAATTATCAGGAGAAAGCGCCAAGCCATTACAACTATATGACAATGGGAAGGGGTCAGGATAAGGATTTGGGATGGGACACAAAAGTTGGNCTGGTCTAGGCTCTCCGTGACGTGAGCGGCAATGTCGTCGCTGATTGGTCCAGGCTCTCTGTGACGTGACCGGCAATGTTGTCGCTGACTGGTCTAGGCTCTCCGTGACGTGAGCGGCAATGTCGTCGCTGATTGGTCCAGGCTCACCGTGACGTGACCGGCAATGTCGTCTCTGACTGGTCTAGGCTCTCCGTGACGTGAGCGGCAATGTCGTCGCTGATTGGTCCAGGCTCACCGTGACGTGAGCGGCAATGTCGTCGCTGACTGGTCTAGGCTCTCCGTGACGTGAGCGGCAATGTTGTCGCTGACTGGTCTAGGCTCTCCGTGACGTGAGCGGCAATGTCGTCGCTGATTGGTCCAGGTTCACCGTGACGTGAGGGAGTGTCCCTTCCCCAACATGACGCGACACAATGTCTTCTCACCTAATACGTCGCATTTTGTACGGAATTAACCTATCCGTTAAAAATGCGACGTATTAATAAAAAAATAAAACACCGTAATGATGACGTTAAATGACGTCACAGCAGACAGGCCAATCAGTATTCACCATGCCTTGGTAACCTAAATGACGTCACGACAGACAGGGACCAATGTGCACAGATGAGTGGTACACTAGTTTCCTTCCCGGTAGTGTTTGATCAACCAGGCTATGGTTGGAGTGCTAAAGCAGTAGATACCAACAGCCCAACTGACGGGTGAAGCGGGCAGCGGAAAGACTGATCCCTGGAACTACCACAGGTAACCAATCCCGTCATTTGTACGGAGGTGTGGTTATACCCCGTCAGCCTGGGACTGGCGGCAGAAGACAGCCGGTGTCAACCAGCACGAGGGCAGGGGTGGCCGCCCCCCGCCCAGACTGGTGGCCGGCCGCCCCCGCCCAGACGGGTGGCCGGCCGCCCCCCGCCCAGACTGGTGGCCGGCCGCCCCCGCCCAGACGGGTGGCCGGCCGCCCCCCGCCCAGACGGGTGGCCGCCGCCCCCGCCCAGGAGGTCGGCAACACCAGTGTGGGGAGGGAAATGTTGTGTGTATCACGGCCTGTCGGAGAATGGCAGCAGAGTTCAAGTACTCGCTTCCTGGAGTGTGACGTCAGTAGCACAAGTCTGTGTTCCGAGGCTTCCTCCTTCCTCTTACCTACACACCCATCACTGTTTTCCCTCCCATCTCACCCCCTTCACCTCCCATCCCACCCCCTTCCCTACGTGTTGCCTCCGGGTCTCCACTTCACCTCCCGATGGCATCCAGCTCTTCAAGACTGCCCCCCCCCCCCACGCCAAAACCATTCATTCTCTGTGTATTTCAATCCTGCACATGTCTCGTGATCCGAGTTCCAGAGCCGTACAAACCTCTCTTTTATTTTCTGAAACCAGAGCATTCGCCCCAGAGGATGCTGAAACCCCTTTTTTGTTGCCTGGAAGCAACTTGTGTTTGTCCATACTTTGGCAGTCCTCTTGTGGCTCGGAAACTTGTACACAATTCGTCCCAACTGAAAACCCTCCTTCGTCTTTATTTACCAGTATTACAACGATTTACCACGGTAATCTACTGGAACACACACTGTATTTATCTGACAACTGGAAACTTTATTACATGGTGGCAACTGGAAACTTTATTACATGGTGGCAACTGGAAACTTCATTACGAGGAGGGACTAGAAGCATTCCTTCACCAAAATCTAGCATCTGAAAATCTTAAATTTCCTTTCGTTAGGAAACTGTAGGCCTTTGAACCCTTGGAAACCTTGCTCTCTCTCCTCTTGCAGAGCCTCTCTCCTCCTCCTGGAAACCACTTAGACCGTCAACTCTACCTTCTCGCTGATTGACGACCAGTTCACTGACACTCACCCTACAATCTATCCTTCCTTCCCTCACAAAGGGAGATCTTTACCACTCCCTTCCAGTTTCATTGTTTCCACCTTCTTCCACTCCCCCCCTTTCTCCCTCTCTTTTCATTCACCCCCTTCTTAACCCTCTCTTCCCTCCACTTTCACCAACCCCTCCACAATACCCACCTCTCCTTGTCCCAAGACTTCCATTGTACTGTCTATAATAGTTGCCTGCTCTGTCTACACACTCTGGCATTTGAATGGGATCATATTTCATAGAAAAGGGGGGTGTCTACTCCCGGAACTCCTGTCTACCTCTGGAAATCCTGTCTAGTCTTAGAACTGCTGTCCACTTTTGTACTTCTGTTTACCAGAACAGCTGTCTACCCTTAAATGAAGCCGATATTCCACACACCTCAGGAGATAGTGTCATTATGTACTCAAATTTCCTACTTCCAAAACAGCCTCGGAGTACATACATGTTCCCAGTTTCTGTTACACAAAGTTTTCTTCAATTAGTCAATAGTGAAGTGCGTGTAAACATGAAAAAAAAACTTTTTCTAAGATATCTTGGCCGTGATAGTGAAGACAGGAGGTCAACACACCTTCCTTCAGTTCACACCAGCGTGTGAACACCTCCACACCTCACACACCTGCTGCGCTCCCTCCCCATCCTAAGTCATCTCCTCACACACGCACACGCACACGTGCGCGCACACACACACGTGCGCGCACACACACACGCACACTCACTCGTCAGTGGCAAAGTATATACCCAAACATTTTATTATCGCACAATTAACGTGTTTGATCAAATTTACATAACATTCTCCTTAACTCTCCCCTGTTTTAGTAACATATTTCTAACTCTCCCAGATTTAGGAACATCTAACTCTCCCTGCTTAGGAACGCCTAACTCTCCCAGCTTTTGGAACACCTTCCCAGCTTTAGGAACGCCAAACTCTCTCCAAAGCTTTAGGAACGCCTAACTCTCCCAGCTTTAGGAACGCCTAACTCTCCCAGCTTTAGTAACGCCTAACTCTCCCAGCTTTAGTAACGCCTAACTCTCCCAGCTTTAGTAACGCCTAACTCTCCCAGCTTTTGGAACACCTTCCCAGCTTTAGGAATGCCAAACTCTCTCCAAAGCTTTAGGAACGCCTAACTCTCCCAGCTTTAGGAATGCCAAACTCTCTCCAAAGCTTTAGGAACGCCTAACTCTCCCAGCTTTAGGAACGCCTAACTCTCCCAGCTTTAGTAACGCCTAACTCTCCCAGCTTTAGGAACGCCTAACTCTCCCAGCTTTAGGAACGCCAAACTCTCCCAGCTTTAGGAACGCCAAACTCTCCCAGCTTTAGTAACGCCTAACTCTCCCAGCTTTAGGAACGCCAAACTCTCCCAGCTTTAGGAACGCCAAACTCTCCCAGCTTTAGGAACGCCAAACTCTCCCAGCTTTAGTAACGCCTAACTCTCCCAGCTTTAGGAACGCCAAACTCTCCCAGCTTTAGGAACGCCTAACTCTCCCAGCTTTTGGAACACCTTCCCAGCTTTAGGAACGCCTAACTCTCCCAGCTTTAGGAACGCCAAACTCTCTCCAAAGCTTTAGGAACGCCTAACTCTCCCAGCTTTAGGAACGCCTAACTCTCCCAGCTTTAGGAACGCCAAACTCTCCCAGCTTTAGGAACGCCTAACTCTCCCAGCTTTAGGAACGCCTAACTCTCCCAGCTTTTGGAACACCTTCCCAGCTTTAGGAACGCCAAACTCTCTCCAAAGCTTTAGGAACGCCAAACTCTCCCAGCTTTAGTAACGCCTAACTCTCCCAGCTTTAGGAACGCCTAACTCTCCCAGCTTTAGTAACGCCTAACTCTCCCAGCTTTAGTAACGCCTAACTCTCCCAGCTTTAGTAACGCCTAACTCTCCCAGCTTTAGGAACGCCTAACTCTCCCAGCTTTAGAAACGCCTAACTCTCCCAGCTTTAGGAACACCTAACTCTCCCAGCTTTAGGAACGCCTAACTCTCCCAGCTTTAGGAACACCTTCCCAGCTTTAGGAACGCCTTCCCAGCTTTAGGAACGCCTAACTCTCCCAGCTTTAGTAACGCCTAACTCTCCCAGCTTTAGGAACGCCTAACTCTCCCAGCTTTAGGAACGCCTAACTCTCCCAGCTTTAGACCATCCAAGACTTGGCAGGTAAAGGCCTCTCGCTCAACACTCACGCCTGATAATAAATAACCTTATCAACACGTAAAATAAATGGAATCTTGTACCACAAGAGATGAAAACAAATATATAAACTACAACTTGCAGCTGCAAAGACCTTTCGAGGTGATCAATCTTCAAGAAGCTAGCAACATTACCTGCAACTGCACAGGAACAAGAACAAGGAGAGCTCTGTACTCATGGGCTATGGTTCCAGACTTATGGGGCCATGGTTCCAGACTTATGGGGCCATGGTTCCAGACTTATGGGGCCATGGTTCCAGACTTATAGGGCCATGGTTCCAGACTTATGGGGCCATGGTTCCAGACTTATGGGGCCATGGTTCCAGACTTATGGGGCCATGGTTCCAGACTTATGGGGCCATGGTTCCAGACTTATGGTGCCATACTTATGGGACCATGGTTCCAGACTTATGGGGCCATGGTTCCAGACTTATGGGGCCATGGTTCCAGACTTATGGGGCCATGGTTCCAGACTTATGGGGCCATGGTTCCAGACTTATGGGGCCATGGTTCCAGACTTATGGGGCCATGGTTCCAGACTTATGGGGCCATGGTTCCAGACTTATAGGGCCATGGTTCCAGACTTATGGGGCCATGGTTCCAGACTTATTGGGCCATGGTTCAAGAGCACCTAAAGGAAAGCACCTAAATTATTGGAATAGTCTCAAAGCTCTCCAAAAGTGGCCCAAATCTAGTCCACTAGAAAGAAAACGAGATACCAAATAATATACACGTGGAAAATACTGGAGGGCCAGGCCCCAAATCTACACGGTAAAATAACAACGTACTGGAGTGAACGGTATGGAAGAAAATGCAGAATAGAACCAGTGAAGAGCAGAGGTGCCATAGGCACAATCAGAGAACACTGTATAAACATCAGAGGTCCACGGTTGTTCAACATCCTCCCAGCGAGTATAAGAAATATTGCCAGGACAACTGTGGACATCTTCAAGAGAAAACTAGATATTTTTCTTCAAGGAGTGCCGGACCAACCGGGCTGTGGAGGATATGTGGGCCTCCAAGCCAGGCCAAGCAACAGCCTGTTGGACCAAGCTCTCACAAGTCAAGCCTGGCTATAATTATATACACGTGTATACGTACACGTTAATATACACGTTAAGCCTCGGGCATGGCTTGGGGAGTAGAACTCCCAGAACCCCATCAAGCAGGTACCATGATCCATGGTTCTAGACTTACGGGACCATGGTTCTAGATTTACGGGACCATGGTTCCAGACTCATGGGACCATGGTTCCAGACTCATGGGCCATGGTTCCAGACTTAAACAGGACCACTTCAGTAACTCCAACACCACCACACAGAGATACCTACTACAGCCTCCCCCCCCCCAACCCAAAACGTCCTCACTGTCCACCAGAGTCTTCCACTCGCCACACTCTGAGGGCCTCGCTCGCAAGTCACCATCACGCCTCAACAAAAGAATTAGCACCAGCAAAAATGTTCGCGTCTGAAAAAGAAGGGTCATTTTCCTCCCTCCCTGAGATAGGACTCCAGTGGCTCGTGGGAAAAAACATTGGGTAGGGACTTACCGAGACCTTCCTCGCATCCACTCCCGAGTACCCTTCTAGAAACCATGTTAGCATCCACAACCCAAGAACACTGTGCCCTTAAGAGCCTGAAGAAGGCATGGAGATTATCAGATCACACACTCGCCCCCTTCGAGGCCTCCTGCGTTCCTTTGGCATCACCCAGCAAGCCGGTGTCTTGTGTCCAGAGGTTAGGGACACGTGTGCGCCGTTGTGGGTGTCCTGGAGGCAGGTGTAGCGGGGTGGGGGTGATGGGGTTGGGGGGAGGGTTGGAGCTGGTATATTTGATGGTGTACTCCTGGTTCTAACAGGGTACATCCAGGCCAACACCCCCCTCCTTCCTGCTGCTGCTGCTGTTGCTCCACCCTCACCACTAACATGACCCATCACCACACACCGCCGCCATATCATTCGTGCTGTCAAACAACAATTAGGATCATTTATTTCACTTTTGCCAACGGCCAAGGAACGCGAATTCCCCCCCCCCCCCTTGACGCACGAAGATTGCGGCCTCGCCCTTCACTACCGCCGGAGATCCCCTGGCGGCCGCGGGTCCTTCTCCTCCGCCAAATGCCTGACCCGGACAGAATGTTAATGTCATAATAAATGTGGCCTCGAGGGGGGGGGGGAGGGAGGCTTCGATATATTAATTAACGAGACGTACACACGGATGACTTCCCGCTCCTCTCACTGATTTTGAACCACACCTGAACAATCCCCTTACGACTGACTGGTCGGAACAGCGACGGTGTTAATGTTCAAATGACCTGTTCGGACCTATTTTGTCTTGTGTATGATCTTCACCGTCCTGGATGGCAGTGGTTATGAGCAGCCAGGGAGCCGGTCGGCCGAGCGGACAGCACGCTGGACTTGTGATCCTGTGGTCCTGAGTTCGATCCCAGGCGCCGGCGAGAAACAATGGGCAGAGTTTCTTTCACCTATGCCCCTGTTACCTAGCAGTAAAATAGGTACCTGGGTGTTAGTCAGCTGTCACGAGCTGCTTCCTGGGGGTGGAGGCCTGGTCGAGGACCGGGCCGCGGGGATACTAAAAAAAAAAGCCCCGAAATCATCTCAAGATAGCCTCCTCACCGTAAAATGAACAGTATCCACACCGCAATTAGACCTAACTGAATTACGCCGATTAGGCAAAAATGTTTTGTTAAATATAATCAATAAAGTTGTTATTAACCAAAAGCCAGGAGGAGGTCGCTTCTCGCAGGGTCGGCATTCCATTGGATATCAATTCTTTCACCTGATCGTGTGTGTCCTCATGGCTCTTCCAAGAGCTACATAGTCATGCTGACATTGTACCTTTCTCCTCATTAATACCTCACTCCCATGTATCTGTCCGTACCCGAACACCTAACCTCACTAGCCTCATAGCTATATAATAAGCATATCTATAGAATAAGACGAATGGGAGATATCCCATTCGTCTAATTCTCCAACCGTTTATCCAATTTTATCTTTCTATCCCACCGTATTTTCACTCCCTGTCCGATCCCGACCCCCCCCTCCCCCTTGCAACCAGCTCCAGTCCTTTAGTTGAGCGAGTTGCAAGTTCAGTGGCCAGTTGATGACCTCCCTAGAGCACCGCTCCTGTACACTACAGGCTCACCATAGCCCGTGCTACTTACCCCGCTCCTGTGCCAGGTAAGTTACGGGCTCACCATAGCCCGTGCTACTTCGAACTTGTTCCGAGTAGCTGAATCTATAACAACAGGTTGATTACGGGGGAGAGAATAGTGGACAATGGCGGGGGGAGGGATTCTAGTCATGAGGGGGTCGATCCTTCCATACCGTAGACTATGGTATACTTCTGTCCTCTTTTTCACCTCATATTCTACCCTTAAATAGTGCCCTTCTGTCCCGCTCTCTACACACCTTAACAGTGGTCCAGGACAGCACCGTTGTCACCTTAGTATCAGATATGCGGCCTTGTCTTCCACAGGCACCCAACACCCCGGTATCACCATCATTACACACAGATCACAGTAGCGTGATACATCAAATGAACAAACCCACAAGGTTAGAGCCCAGTAGGCTCAGGAATCTGTACACCACTTTATTGACAGTTGAGAGGCGGGACCAAAGAGACAGAGCTCAACCCCCGCAAGCACAATTAGGTGAGTACAAGGGCCTTGGTGAGGGCTGAAACCCATGTATTGCTTGTTCTAGACCAGACTAGTTGACTAGTTACCTAGAGCGCCTCTGGGAGCATCCAGGGCATAGCGTCGAGCCCTCAAATCAAGGCCCTTGTGGAATTGCTAATCATCATTGACAAAATATATCCAATTCAATTAGAGCATATTGAGGAGATGCTGGTAATATTAACTGCACGCAGTACACATACACAGGACAATAGGTTTAAATTGTAGATTTTATTACATATTTCACAAGTTTCCAATCTACTGTTTGTATCTATGTATGTAATCTATGTATGTTTCAATCTATCTTTTGTAACTTCATAAATTCAAATATACCATAGTGGTCTGGGAGGTACGAGGCAGGAGCACACTGCCTGAGGTAATGTTGTAACTGCTTGTGTGTTTAGTACCTTCATTGTGCTCACTTTGTGGCGGTCCGTGGGGGGCCGTGGGGTCAGTGGCCCCGTGGGGTCAGTGGCCCTGTGGCCCGGTCTCTGCCCCACCCCCTAGTTCATGAGACAGGCTGTCACAACGTTGGGCACCACAGTTCGTACCCCCACATGAGCATCACAGCCTAACTGATCAGGGACCCTGTAGACATGCTCATCAGGTATCCTTTGAAGATGTTTATCAAGTTCCTTCTCGAATACAACTGTTCAAGAAGATAATAATTGGCCCTCATTTTAGGGGTCCTCATATTACCAGAAGGTCCTCTGGTAATAATCCTATGCATTTCGATGGGTATTATAAAAGTACTGTGTCCTTCTTTATTGAGCTGCATCTTAAGGCACTATAATGCACCCTTACCCTTTAATGAGGTACTTTCTACCATGGCCAGCATCTCAAGGTCGTGGAGGTAGTTCGTGTTAATATTATCCAGATGTAGATTATAATACGTCTTGCCTGAGTTCCTGCAAGTATAGTTTAGAGGGACTTCAACCATATCAAATCATTCAAGTGTTTTGCCAAGTGGATTCAAGCCTAAATGCTCATCAGTGCGTCACCAAGTTTGACAACATTAGATGTAATCAATGAGCAACAGCAGCTCACCCCGGCTTGAAGAGCGGCACCTTGCTGCTATCGTTGGTTGGTCAGCCGTTGTTTGACACCTGCTTCTAATCCAGCTTCTCACTTCTACAGGCATAGACATTCTTGTCAAATTATGGTTTGCTTCGCATGGTCCAACACGCCTTTTGCTGTTTCTTATCTTCTTATGACGGCTAACTTGTAAAAATCAAAGAGCTAACTCTGAAGGAGTTGGGTCTTTGGTCGATTTGATTTGGTCGATCGACTCTTTACTGGTCGATTTGAAAGGGGGGCGAACACTGCGACCATCGCCCAGATGGGGACTAACAGGTCGACCCTGGGAAGTACATGCATAGGTACGGTGGATCCTCCAGCAACTCTGGCGATACCGAATCGACCCCCGGGTTGAATCAAGGGGTCAAGCAGAAGGGTCAGTTCTCTCCTGCAGGCAGCGGCAGGAGGAGGAGGCTGCTGGTTTAGAGCGGCGAGGATCAGGTTAGTTAGTTTGAGGGCGGTAGCGGGCGCCATAGCTCCCAGTCGGGTTCCTGAATTGATGAAGTGCATTATCTCTCGGGTCCATAGGCCGCAGGGGGAGGGGGAGAGGGGAGGGGGAGAGGGAGGGACATCGTGGGGAGCTGGTCAAGCAGAGATACAAGGGGATGAGAGAGATGCTGGCAAGAAAGGTAAGTATGGAGAGAGAGAGAGAGAAGAAGAGAGGAGAGAGAGAGAGAGAGAGGAGAGAGAGAGAGAGAGAGATAGAGAGAGAGAGAGAGAGTAGAGAGAGGAGAGAGGGGAGGACTAAGTCACTATAGTTCTACAGCACTTGCCCCACACACACCCACACACACACACACACACACCACCACACACACCACACACCCACACACAACACACTGAGAGGGCGAGAGAAGCACCGTCAAGGACTCCCCTAGCATGTAACTCATTCCTCCAGCATCACCCACACAGATGAATAAATAAAGCGAAAACATTTTATTCGGGTAAAAGTACTACAAGAGAGTTTACAACACGAGTTACAAATACATACAAGATGAGTTACAATAGAATGTTGGATTTCCAGATAGAGCTAATCAGACTAGGCCTAATGATTCATCCACCAGAATCTAACTAAGCCTAACTATTCACCACATTCTAGTGAAATAATAATCCTTATATTGGAGAAAATACAAATTTTGAATACGCAGTGTGATCAAATTGGTGATAAGTCTTTGGGTTCGCCCGCCCCCTGAACCAGCCTAGCCTGAGGACGGGGAGGGAGTAGGAATAGGAATCCTGAACACTGTCCGCTCGGCCGCGAGACCCAACAGGAAACGTACGTACGTATGTACGTACGTGTGTTGTGTGTGTGTGTTTTGTGTGTGTGTGTGTGTGTGTTGTGTGTGGTGGTGTGTGGGTGTGTGTGTGGTGTGTGTGGTGTGTTTTGTATGTGTGTTCACCTAGTTGTGCTGACCTAGTGCTTCAACCTAGTTCAGCTCTTGCTCTTCGGCCCGCTTCTCAACTGTCAATCAATCGACTGTCACTAATTACAATTATTTATTCCCCCCCCCCCTGCCAACCCCCTCCCCCCCCCCCGAAGCAGTCCGTAACAGCTGTCTAACTCCTGGGTACCTATTTACTACTGCTAGGTAACAGGAGCATCAGGGTGAAAGAAACTCTACCCATTTTTTTGTTCCCGCCATCACCGGGGATCGAACCCGGACTCCAGATTACGAGTCCCAAGCGTGTCCACTCAGCAGAGGCCCCTCTGCATGCGTGCGTGTGTAAGGATTTGTGAAAACCTGGACAGGTGTTGGGGAGTGGTGGAGGAGATGTGTGGAGGTGTTGGGGAGAGGGAGATGTGTGGAGGTGTTGGGGAGAGGAGATGGAGGTGGTGGAGGCGGAGGGGTGAGACACACATGGGAGGAGAGTCATCAGCGGCGCAGGGCAGGTACACTGGTGGGGGCTGAGAGGCATCNCACACACCACACAGCTGTTACAGCCTCGCTCCTGTGCCGGGTAAGTCAGTCCATTACGGGCTCACCATAGCCCGTGCTACTAAGAACTTTTTCTTCCCAGTAGCTGAATCTACAACAACAACAACAGGTAAATACAATGTAAACAGATGTTGTATGTGAGGCAGACCAAGTGGCAGGGGGGGGGGGGGATTGTGAGCCCTTACACCACTTACAACCTGTACTGTCCGCTCTAACACTCTCTTATCCACACTAATGTCTTAAATTATAATATTCATTTAATAATTTTTATAATACAATAATAATATCTTAACCTAATTCAATAGTGATTTAATTAGCCCAACGTTAGTAGCCAGGAATAGGTAATTAATCTTCGTTAGTAGCTTCCTATTAAAAAAACAAAAGATCACTTTATAGTCGTTTATATAATTTAATATTTTCATTGATATTCCACTATCTTGTAACTCCGTCTCATTTTCCTAATAAAACATTACTGTATAAGATCCTATCAAGGTTTTATATCGTGTTAGATCCTATCAAGGTTTTATATCGTGTTAGATCCTATCAAGGTTTTATATAGTGTTAGATCCTATCTAGGTTTTATATCGTGTTAGATCCTATCAAGGTTTTATATAGTGTTAGATCCTATCTAGGTTTTATATAGTGTTAGATCCTATCAAGGTTTTATATAGTGTTAGATCCTATCAAGGTTTTATATCGTGTTAGATCCGATCTAGGTTTTATATAGTGTTAGATCCTATCAAGGTTTTATATAGTGTTAGATCCTATCAAGGTTTTATATAGTGTTAGATCCTATCTAGGTTTTATATAGTGTTAGATCCTATCTAGGTTTTATATAGTGTTAGATCCTATCAAGGTATCGTGTTAGATCCGATCTAGGTTTTATATAGTGTTAGATCCTATCAAGGTTTTATATAGTGTTAGATCCTATCAAGGTTTTATATAGTGTTAGATCCTATCTAGGTTTATATAGTGTTAGATCCTATCAAGGTTTTATATAGTGTTAGATCCTATCAAGGTTTTATATAGTGTTAGATCCTATCTAGGTTTTATATAGTGTTAGATCCTATCAAGGTTTTATATCGTGTTAGATCCGATCTAGGTTTTATATCGTGTTAGATCCTATCTAGGTTTTATATAGTGTTATATATGACAAGACAACACAGTAAACACAGTTCTTTTACAACACTATTAACACGAAACAATTAATGACACTATGTAAAAGACACATTGAACACTTTATGTAAGGCATACGTAAATCTGTGTATCTATGTATTTCCGTATGTAGGTTAGCTTAGCATTTTAAAAGCACTACAATCACCTTCTGTGGTTGATTGTTCAATAAACCCCTGAACTATATGTTTAACCCATCTCTAACCCTGTCCATGGAGGACAGAAGAAAATGTATATATGCTGGTTAGCATTGTAAATGTGTGGCCACGTCTGAGGTAGAAAATAATAATAATAATACAAAAACACGAAACAAACATGGTTATTTAGCTCATGCATTATTAACCAGCAACATTGCTGAATTAACCTCCATTGTTCTAACACTCCCTCCGCCTCACCAGGGAAAACTTCTCATTCTCTCTCATCGTCTCGTGGATTATTTTACTTTTAGCCAACTGTACTAAGAAACCCATTTATAAAAATGTTACTTTCAAAGCAAAGTAAACTATTGTCTATACATTATGCCACATTTTATAATATAAAAATTCGTCAGCTTTTAACGCACAAAAACACATATACACATCAGAGCGAAATTTCACTTTAGTTAGCCCTGTCAGCCTTCCCCGGACAACACCATTTCTATTACAGCGACGTCAGCGTCGTTCTCTCTCTTCCGCAGCAAGGGTAACTGCCTTATTTAATATTTCAAACTTTAATTCCATATTATGGAATTAGTAGATACAGTAGTAGTTTAGTAGATACTACTACAGAGTACAGTAGAGAGAAGGGCGGAATGGGGGAGAAGGGCGGAATGGGGAGAAGGGCGGAATGGGGAGATGAGGGGTCAGGGAGAAGGGGGGGTCAGGGAGAAGAGGGGGTCAGGGAGAAGGGGGGCCAGGGAGGAGGGGGGTCAGGGAGAAGGGGGGGTCAGGGAGGAGGGGGGGGTAGGAAAGAGCGTGAAGTAAATATAAAGGTGGAAAGAGGACAGAAAATGCTGAATAGTTGAGGTTGGGTGATAGGCAGGCAGGTGAAGGTAAGCCGCAGGTGAAGGTAAGCCGCAGGTGTAGAGGGGTAGGTAAGACATTCTGAAATCTAGCAAAGGAGGAAGTATCACATGTGGAGGAGGAGCAGGAGGAAGGGCGTGGGAGTGAGGAAGGAGGAGGAGGAGGAGGGAGCGATGACCCCGCGCACTAGAGCATGACCCTGTTTGAGGTGGTTGGAGAGGGGGTGGGGGGTTTGGGGGTGGACGGTGGGGGTGATAAGTCCTTACACACCACATCACACCCCTCACCACCACAATGGTGTGGGGGGGGGGAAATTGACCTTTGACAACCCGCTGGCTTCCTGTCCCCGCCGAGGCCACGGGAGTTGCTGCCCCCCACCCCTTCAGGTCAATTCAGGCCAAACATTCACACACACGAAGCAAGCCTCTCCACCCTCCTCCTCCTCCTCCGTAAATCACAGAGCAACAGTTGTCACTTGAGACACATCCCGTGTAGTGCGCCGGAGACAGCCATCGAGGGGTGAGAATAATGGCGCACCTCAGACCATCAACTTGGCAAGGGCAGGAGGCGGCGTGGGTTGTGCCTCACACGAGCTCCACTTCACTCATCACCTTACCAACACACGCCACCAACACGAAAGCTGGGAAGACTGTATTATCCTACATTATCAAAAGGTATCTGTATTCTGTCCTTCAAGAAAGCCCGGATATGGAGGGAAAAAGTCCGGATAACCGACAAGACACGGAACTTGGAAAGAGAGTACTTGTAGGGCAGAAAACAGAGAGTCCCAGTGAGAGAGATATCGACAAAGAGAGATGTAACAAGTGGCGTCTCGGGTCCTGGGACCCCTAGCACCGTGGACTGAACAAGTCCGGGTATGTCAATGTTTGCGCACCACGCATAACTAACTACGAAGGTAAATTCCTGGGAGGACTGTACACAATTATAAAGTCCTTTAACTCCAGGATTGGTCAGATAATTGGTTGTTAAGAGTTCAATCCCAACAAGTGTAATGAAGATGGGAATGGGAGAACGGAGACCATGGGGACATCTACACCACAACTGGAAGACAATTACAGCATACACTGTAATCAGGAATAATGCCTTTCAAAACGGAAATGAAGAAAAAGCACTTATTGAGAACCATGCCTCTTCAACGCAAGCAGAACTAACTGCCATTGTCATGGCGTTAAGATTCCTTGAAAGAAACACTAACTGTGCAGTGATCAGCACTGATTCAAAAGCAGCATTACATAACCTTAATAAAATCGGGGAGAAAACCTTGCTATGGCGGTGTGTCCACTCACAAGATGAGTGACGCTGCCCAATACTGTCACTATGGCGGTGTGTCCACTCACAAGATGAGTGACGCTGCCCAATACTGTCACTATGGCGGTGTGTCTACTCACAAGATGAGTGACGCTGCCCAATACTGTCACTATGGCGGTGTGTCCACTCACAAGATGAGTGACGCTGCCCAATACTGTCACTATGGCGGTGTGTCCACTCACAAGATGAGTGACGCTGCCAATACTGTCACTATGGCGGTGTGCCACTCACAAGGATGAGTGACGCTGCCCAATACTGTCACTATGGCGGTGTGTCCACTCACAGGATGAGTGACGCTGCCCAATACTGCACTATGGCGGTGTGTCCACTCACAGATGAGTGGACGCTGCCCATACTGTCACTATGGCGGGTGACCACTCACAGGATGAGGGCGCTGCCCAATACTGTCACTATGGCGGTTTGTCCACTCACAGGATGAGTGGCGCTGCCCAATACTGTCACTATGGCGGTGTGTCCACTCACAGGATGAGTGGCGCTGCCAATACTGTCACTATGGCGTGTGTCCACTCACAGGATGAGTGACGCTGCCCAATACTGCACTATG
>WNGS01028583.1:7704703-7742236 GCA_020271785.1 Procambarus virginalis | reverse complement strand
GCCCCCTTTCCCTCCAGTTTCCCCCCCCTCTCTCTCGCTCTCTCTCTCTCTCTACTATCTCCTCTCTCTCTCTCGCTCCTCTCTCTCTCTCTCCTCTCCTCTCTCTCTCTCTCTTCTCTCCTCTCTCTCTCCTTCTCTCTCTCTCAAAAAATTTTTCACCCCCCCCCCTACCTTACACCTCCCTTGCTGCTACATTCCCTTCCCTCCTCCCTTTCCTGCTCTCTTCCCTCCCCCATTGCACCCCTTCCCGCCTTCCATCCCCTCCAGGCTCCCCCTACCTCGTCCCCTCCCCCTCCATGCAACCCCCCCCCCCTCCAGTCTAACCCCCTCCCCCTCCATGCTAACCCCCTCCCCCTCTCCATGCTACCCCCCTCCCCCCTCCATGCTAACCCCTTCCCCCCATCTCCAGCCTTCATCCCCTCATGCTAACCCCCCCTCCCCCCTCCATGCTAACACCACACCCTCCTCCCCTCCATGCTAACACACCCGCCCTCCCCTCCATGCTACCCCCTCCCCGTCCATGCTCAGTTTACCCCGGTTGAGAATAGTTTACAAAGTTGCGCAAGCAATCACCTAAGGGATGAGAGTGAAAAGAGAAAGGGATTAGTGGCGAGAGGTGAATAGAAAGAAGACCAATAAACAGGGAGACGAAGGGTGAGCGAGACAAGAGACGGAGGAGCATATCCTGTTTCCTGCCGGGGGAGCCTGCAGGAGGAGGAAGTTGTCCCAGACCCCAGGACACACACAAGCAAGTTAGCAGGCAGGAGGAGGAGGGAAAGGGGGATGGAGGAAGAGGGAGGGAGGAGGGAGGAAGAGGGAGGGGGGATGACGGACGACGTGAGTGGACTATCAAGAAGGCATCTCAGGAGTAATACGAATGATACCTTCACTAAAGAGAAGGCAGCCTCCCTGAGTTTTATAGAAGCTGGCCGGCGTACGATACACCTAGACCGTCCGGTAAACCACGGTAGACAGCCAGCCTGGCGCACAGTACACCTCAGTTGGGTTTACCTGTGGGCGCAGGTCTACTGTGCGCCAGGCTGTCTACCGTGGCTTACCGGAGGGTCTGGGGTACAATGGACGGCCCTCCATAAAACTCAAACATCCCTTCCTCCCTCCCTCATCCCTGACGTGTTCCACCACACCACGATAACGACATACGAAATACCTGTACACAGCAGCTTACCAAACACAACAACACCGTGTCAGCAAGGCGGACAGCCCGCCGCCTCTTAAAACACACAATATTCCAGGGCCAGATTCACGAAAGCACTTACGCAAGCACTTACAAACGTGTACATCTTTCCTCAATCTTTGACGGCTTTAGTTCCATTTATTAAACAGTTCACAAGCATGAAAACTTCCCAATCAACTGTTGTTATTGTTATAAACAGCCTCCTGGTGCTTCGGAGCTCATTAACTGTTTAATAATTAGAAACAAAGCCGCCAAAGATTGAGAAAAGATGTACAGGTTCGTAAGTGCTTTCCTGAATCTGACCCCACATTACCTCAGACTTTATCCCCCCCAAAACAAAATAAAACGCAGTCACTACAATGGTCCAACTCGTCCCTTCGTCTCTCTTACGTTACGTATATACATGTTTAGTCATGTTCATACATGTTTAGTCATGTTCATACATGTTCAGTCATGTTCGATACATGTTGTGTAAGGCCAGGGTCTTCGCGCGTGCGCTCATCACAACACTCAGGTCTGTGACAGATTACCAGTGTTTTCTGTTCTTGCTGTGCGGTTAGGGCTTTCTTATCGCGATAATCAAGCTGGGCCAGATTTACGAAGCAGTTACGCAAGCACTTACAAACCTGTCCATCTTTTCTCAATCTTCGACGGGTTTGTTTACAATTATTAAACAGTTAATGAGCTCCGAAGCACCAGGAGGCTGTTTATAACAATAACAACGGTGGACTGGGAAGTTTTCATGCTTGTAAACTGTTTAATTTAATAAATGTAACCAAAGCCGTCGAAGAATGAGGAAACATGTACAGGTTCGTAAGTGCTTGCGTAACTGTTTCGTGGAAAAAACAAGTGTACTGTGAAGGCCAAAATATACAACACAGGCAATGTATTGTATATTTTGTCCTGGTTTCAAGCCACGGGATATAAGAACTTATACAACCATTTACGGAACACAATACATCTTTCAACACCCATGGTGACTTGGCTTACATTTATTAAACAGTTTGTTTAATGAGATAAATAATAAATGTTTAAATAGTTTGTTTAAATTAATAATACCCCCCTTGGATTATGAAGTTTTCGAGCTTGTAAACTGTTTATTAATAAATGTGAAGAAGCCCGTAATGATCCTAGAAAGATGTATAGGTTTCTTGAGTGGTTGCATAAACGCCTGATACATAGGGCCCCCAACTGCTTGATGGGTTCTGGGAGTTGTTGTACTCCCCAAGCCCGACCCGAGGCCAGGCTTGACTTGTGAGACTTTGGTCCACTAGGCTGTTGCTTGCAGCGGCCCCCAGGCTCCACATACCCACCACAGCCCAGTTGGTCCGGTACTTCTTGGAGGAAACTATCTAGAAGATGTCCACTGTTGTTCCGGCAATATTTCTTATGCTCAGAGTCTTATGCTCAGAATCAGTCTCTCTTCTTATGCTCATTTCTGTGCTCAGAGTCGCCGCCTACACTGTCATATGTCGTGTAGCTGACTTTTGCTGTTCAACACCTGTAATTGTTCCTCGACAATTTTGTTTCCTTACACACAGCTGCTGTTGTGGCTTCGCAACCGTTGGTGTTAAATTTTTTAAATTTGCCCCGAGGGGCGAGTTTATTGGCAGCGCCACTCATCTTGGGAGTGGACACACCGCCATAGTGACAGTATTGGGCAGCGCCACTCATCTTGTGAGTGGTCACACCGCCATAGTGACAGTATTGGGCAGCGCCACTCATCTTGTGAGTGGACACACCGCCATAGCAGCATGTACAACACTCCCCAATAGGAAGAAAACCCGCCAGGTGCAACAGGTGTGGGNGTGTCTGAGGTCTCTGGGTAATAAATCCTCTGTTTACCCCATTTGTTGCTGGTTGTGTATAGGTTGCAACACCAGCAGATTGCACTGGACGAGCTATCTGTCCACCTTGAACAAAACTAGAGGTTGGCCAAGGTTGGGGGATACTTGTGGACCTTGCACAGATGCTGTTGCTGCTGCGGCTGCTGTTGCTGCTGGTATCTGTTGTTGCTGATGCATTTTCATTGATGTTGCTGCCTGAGTCGATAATTTTGGTTGCAGCTGTTGGAGTTTGTTGCTGGGCTGTGGAGTTACCTGGCTTGGTTCTGCTGTTGATAATGCAAAATCTGCATCTGTTGTTGATGAGGTAGAAATGCGGTCGCTGCTGGTCTCCAGCCAATCAGGCTTGAACCGTTTGGCATCATTACCTGGAGCTGGGTAAGGTGGTGGCGGTCCTGTTGACCCAGCAGGTCCAAACTGCTGCCCATACTTTTGGAAATTACTGGTCCCAGCTGCTAATGACCTTTGCTGACCACACTTGCTGGCCCTGGCTCTGGCCCTGTTGCCTGTTTGACATGTCTGTTGTAACAGGAAGATTCCAGGCCTCCAATGCTCAGCAGCTGCCGAGGCTTGTTAATTGCACTCGGCATGGGAGCATTTGCTAGTTGCTGTTGGAGAAATTTTATGCGTGGCGCAAGGTTGGGTTCACAGGTTTATTACTACCACGTGTTGCATTCATATAGCAAGCTAGAGCATCACGAGGTTGATTGCAAGTTTCATACAGAATACCTAGATTAGTCCAAGCTGCAGTGTGCCCTTTGTCATATTGCACTGCACAAATATAAGCTTGAAGTGCATCATTGGCTGATTCTGTTGCTGATACAACACACTGAAATGAAAAAAATGACACACATTTATTCACTGCATTTCAAACATCAGACTTTATCAATCAACCATGGTGGACTCAGAAAATTATTGCTGTTATATAAGAGAAGCACTTTCGTGGAAAACTATTTTAATTACTGACCAAAATTGCTATAACTCGCATACTATAAGAACTGAATGTAATTAAATTCCCCCCTTTCTGGGTGGTTCTTCAATAATTACCCAAAGCTTAAGCACCATGGAGCTTACCAACCCATACCAGGCCTGACCCTTACACAGACATTCTGAGTCAGGGCCAGACTAGCCTTTCACAGAGGTAAGGAGCACAGTGATCGAAGATTGACCTAAAACTGAGGAAGTCCTCCCCCAGAAAGTTACAAGTGAACCAAAACAATTTAAATTAAAATGAGTAATGATAGGAACTGGACTCCCAGATATGGATCTTAAAAACTACTAGTCATCATATTGACTTGTAAGGCCTTTAGTCATTAGCTAAATTTTCCATGCATGGCTATAAATGTATTTAGTAAACTTACCCTATAGAACACCAAGTATCAGCATTACCCTCACACTTGTCAACAGAGTTTCTATAAGCTATAAATGCATCGTGCACTTTTCCAAGGGCAGAGTAACAGCGACCAAGCAGGTACAAGCTTTGCCCACTCTTAGGGTCAGCCTCAATAGACTTTTGTAAATACTGTACAGCGGTCAGTTCCCGGTATGACTTCTCTCCCAAACTTTCAACAGTATGGTACATCCATCCCAGTTGGCGCTGAATGTCGGCACGAAGGTGGTTAGGAAGGTCCGTCTCTTTTAGCAGGTTCTCGTATGCTTCTCGGGCAGCTCTGTGTTTGTTTGAAGCTCGTACAAATGAGCTACATGGAACTGGACTGTAAATAAAAAAAACAGTGAGAATACAATAATGTATTTTCATTGTGATACAAACTGAATGGAGTTTAAATAACATGTTTGGTGCAAAATTAATTTAAAGAGTATTTATGAAATTTATGTACTGTAATTACATGTAACACATTTTTGTATTTCAATACATATGTTGTGTGTATGCAATACCCATTTGCACAGACTTATCAATGTGAAAAAATTTACCAAAACATATTTTTATGAGCAAATCAGTCTTGATATGTACTTAGAATTTAGGCAAAATGCACATACTACAGTGTGTATGCATATTACAAATATAATATAAATATATAAATATAATATATATATATATATTATATATATATATATATATATATATATATATATATATATACCATTTATAATTTTGTTTATCCAGAGTTTGGTTCTCCTGAATTCTGAACTTATAGACTAATACTGCAGCACATTGGTTTTTTCTCTAGAAGGAAATAAGCAAAAATGTCCAAAACTATAAAATTGCAGGCTCAACAACCCCAACACAGATGACAAACTTTACATTACACTATTTACAGAGCTAATTTATATACATACTGTGTGCAATATACTGTACTTCCACCACAAATGTTAAAAAAAAATGTCTTCTAAACACTTACTTTCAAGTTTAGAAAATGATGCTGGACCAACATCAATTAATGCTGACTGGAAGTGTTTAAGTGATGATTCATAGTCACTCTGGACTTTGAACATTAACCCCAAGCGGAGATGAACTTCATTGGCTCGGCCAAATCCAGGTTCGATGTACAATACTTGTTGAAATGCTTTGATAGCCCTGAAAATAAAGACAACAAATTTTAGTAATAGCAAAAATGAAACTTGAGGCAATACATAATGCTACACCAAAACAAGACATTGTGGTATATTTCTGGATGCAAAGAAACTGGTGTAATGTGTCCATCCAGGTGCTGTGGTTACCCATGAGGACTACCTGTCGTGAAACTCTACCATTTTACGCCCCACTTACCTATTTGTACCCAGTCCAATTTTAAATGCAGACAATGACTTTTACTACTGTGTTGTTTGCTTTTGAACTTGTGGATGAAGATGGCTGCCATACCCTCATCTTTTAGTACATTCCACTTATTGAAGTGTACATACATGATTAGTTCCTTTGTATGTACTAGTCTCTCAATTTCTTTTAATATCTTGTACATTGTCAACATATTCCCTCTACTCCTATCTTATATCAAATGTCTTGAATCTTTCATTATAGTAGAGTCATTTTAATTCAATTACACGTACAGTACTTGCCTTTATGCGTACCTATGCACCTTTTTAATTTTTGTGTGTACTTCATAAGGTGTGGATTCCATGCTCGGGCCAAGCAGCATAAATGAACTCCCTAAAGAAAATCACCAACTTGAAACAAAGAAAATCAAAGTACAGCATTTTATGCAGCAACCCAGTCTTTAGAGTATTTCAGGTCAAGATGTCTTACATTCTCAAGGTGTCAACCATGTTCAGGTTGAAAAAACTTAGAACAGTACCATGTGTGCACTTGAGAAGAAATGAATACCTCCCTGCATAGTACAAAATATTACAACACACATATGATATATAAACAGCATATTGTATTTAAAACATAGGCTGCAAGGCAAGACCAAAGTAATTACCAAAAGAAGGAACCAATTCAGGAAGACTATGTAGCAAGGCAACACCAAAGAGCATACAACTTTTACATACCCAATTAGGCAGGTGTCATGCAGGGGGGCACTAGACGAGTGTGGGAAAGGGGGAGGGGGATATGTGAGCACTGTTGGGTTTAGTGGCATGATTGGATGGAGGGAATAGGATTGGTGAGTGCAGGAGTAGGTTTGGTTTGAAATAGTTGAGATGGTTGGATGGATAGGCAGATGGCAGATCCCCCCCCCCTCACACACACATGTACAATAACAAACACTGTGCAACCTGTACTCTTTAACAATACATTGTATGATGTATAAATGCCCTAAGGTCAAAAAAAAAAAAACTTGCATACTAAAAATCATAGTGGCTAGCAAAATTGACAATGTCCCATTTTCTATTCTTGGTTCCATCGTTACATTAGGTAACCATTACCATTAGGTAACCATTAATATAATGAGACAACAGCTTAAGTTGCCTGTAGGAATGGACCCAGACTTATTAATCATGGGCAACTTCAACTACGGAAAGAGACTGGAAGAATGGATAACCACAGGGGTGCAGATATGATGGTGGGATGGAATATCATCACTGGAATTCCAAAGAATTTCATATCTTTTTTTATATGATTTTTCAGAGGTACAGACTCATTCTTCTCATTTGCAAACGAGTTTCATGTTCGCTGATGATGCGGAAATTAGGAGAAGCATCAAGACAAAGGAAGATAGACAGAGATTACTAGACAACCTGGAGGAATGGTCTACAAAATGGCTACTAAAATTTAACTCAAGTGTAAAGTAATGAAATTAAGTGAAGGGAGGACAAGCACAGGATATCATTTGGGAGGTGAAATCCTTCAAGAGTGAAGTAGAAAAAAACACCAATCATCAAACCTGTCCCCAGAAGCCCACATCAATGGGATATTATCAGTGGCGTATGCAAATTGGCCAACATAAGAACTGCCTTTAGAAACCTGTGTATGGAATCATTCAAAACCTTGTATATACCTTGTATACCATATAGGTAAAAAAAGAGAGCTTGGTACAAAAGGATTAAGAATGGGGAAGTCAGTTTAGAACAGGAATTCGTACAACTGGTTAGAAATCTTAAAAAAGAGATTAGGAAAGCAAAAAACTATGAAGTTTGCATAGCAGGGCAAGCAAAGACAAATCCTGAAGGTTTTTTTCAGTTATATCGAACTAAGACTAGGGAAAGGATAGGTCCATTAAAAACCGAGACAGGTCAAATAACGGATAATGACGGGGAGACGAGTAGTATTTTTAACAAATATTTTATATCTGTATTTACTAAAGAGGAACTTAACAATATGCCTTCAGCCGAACAAGTCTATGTGGGTAGGGACGAGGACAGGTTGACTAGTTTAGCAGTTACCAGGGAGGATGTAATTAAACAAATAGTAAAACTAAAACCAAACAAATCCCCAGGGCCGGATGAAGTGTTTGCCAGGGTGCTTAAAGAATGCAAAGAGGAGCTTTCCGAGCCACTGTCTACCATATTTAACAAGCCATTAGAGTTAGGCAGAGTGCCAGAGTCATGGAAGGTAGCTAATGTGGTACCAATTTTTAAGAAAGGAGATAGATCACTTGCACCAAACTATCGGCTAATTAGCCTAAAGTCTATTGTGGGAAAGTTACTTGAATCAATAATTGCAAATACAATTCGTCTTCATCTTGAAAAACACAAATTAATTAATGGGTGGGTCACAACATGGTTTTAGAAATGGCCGTTCATGTTTAACAAATTTGCTATCTTTTTATTCCAGCATAGTTGAGGCAGTTGATAGTCTTAAGGATTGTGATATTGTGTACCTTGACTTTAGCAAAGCTTTTGATACAGTGCCACATGAAAGACAAGTTAAAAAAATAGAGGCTCATGGTACTGTATTGGGGGTGCTATACACGTATTAAGTTGGATTAGAGCATAGCTATTCCAAAGGAAACAGAGTTAGTATAAACGGGGTTAAGTCAGAGTGGGATAATGTTGTTAGTGGAGTGCCTCAAGGCTGTCCTGGGACCTCTGTTGTTTATAATATATATAAATGATTTAGATTCAGGTTTGAGTAGCAACATTTGCAAATTTGCAGATGATACAAAAATCGGTAGGGAAATTAACACGAAAGAATACTCGCTATCATTTCAAGTTGACCTAAATAGGGTTTTAAAATGGTCAAAAGACTGGCAGATGCAGTTTAGTGCTAATAAATGTAAAGTTTTGAGGCTAGGTAATGATGAGAGACTTACAAGATACGAGCTAGATGGTGTTGAGATTGCGAAGTTGGATTGCGAAAGGGATCTGGGAGTTATGATTAGTAAGAAGTTAAAATAAAAGGATCAATGCATGAATGTTCGTAATAAGGCAAAGAGGACACTCGGATTTATTAATCGAAGCGTCAGTAACAAGACACCTGGTGTGGTTCTTCAGCTATATCTTGCTCTGGTTAGGCCCCATTTAGATTATGCAGTTCAGTTTTGGTCGCCGTACTATAGAATGGATATAAATTCACTTGAACGTGTCCAGCGTAGGATGACAAAGTTAATTCCCCAAATTAGAAATCTTTCATATCAAGAAAGATTAATAAAGTTTAAATTGCATTCACTGGAAAGGCGAAGAGTTAAGGGTGACATGATAGAAGTTTACGAGTGGATGAATGGACATAACAAAGGGGATATTAATAGGGTATTAAAAGTATCAACACAAGACAGAACACGAAACAATGGGTATAAATTGGATAAGTTTAGATTTAGGAAAGACTTGGGTAAATACTGGTTCGGTAACAGGGTTGTTGATTTGTGGAACCAATTACCGCGTAACGTGGTGGAGATGGGATCCCTCGATTGTTTCAAGCGAGGGTTGGACATGTATATGAGTGGGATTGGGTGGTTATAAATAGGAGCTGCCTCGTATGGGCCAATAGGCCTCCTGCAGTTACCTTTGTTCTTTTGTTCTTAAATTGGATAAGTTTAGATTTAGGAAAGACTTGAGTAAATACTGGTTCAGTAACAGGGTTGTTGATTTGTGAAACCAATTACCGAGTAACGTGGTGGAGGTGTGATCCCTCGATTGTTTCAAGCGAGGGTTGGACTGTATACGAGTGGGATTGGGTGGTTATAAATAGGAGCTGCCTCGTATGGGCCAATAGGTCTTCTGCAGTTACCTTTGTTCTTATGTTAGACCAATCCTGGAGTGTACAGTTCCAGTCTGAAGTCGATACCTAGTTAAACACACAGCAAAGTTGGAAGATTCAAAGAAGAATCAGAGGTACAATTTGGGAGAAGGTTTAGATGTATGCCACCTTAATAGTCCCCAAACCAAGAGGAACGAGTTACTGTATAAGGAAAGGCTACGTGAATTAAACCTCATGTCCCTGGAAAACAGAAGAGTTAGTGGAGACATGATCACCCCTTATAATATTCTCAGAGGAATTAACAGTATAGACATAGACAAACTATTTTAGAACAGGAACAAGGGCACAGAAGTGGAAACTTAGTACTCAAATGAGCCACAGAGACATTAGAAAGAATTTTTTCAGTGTCAGGGTAAACAAATAGAATGGATTAGGAAGTCATGTGGTGGAGACAGACTCCAATCCCAGTTTCAAATGTAGATATGATAAGAGCCCAATAGAATCAGGAACCTGTACACCAGTTGACTAACAGTTGAGATGTAGGACCAAAGAGCCGAAGCTCAACACCCGCGAGCATAACTAGGTGACCACATTGAGAACACAGCTTCTCATCCGATCAGGGAAGTTAAGCAACGTTGGGTTTGGTTAGTATTTGGATGGGGGATCGCCTGGGAACACCAAATGCTGTAGGCATTACATTTTGGGAGGTCCGCTGCTGATGTCGACGAATCTCAATACTATAACTGACACAATACAGGTGCTCACAACAGTGGACAGCGCTCTGGTTTGTACTGTAGATAAATAGTATTCCTTAGCTCGACTACTGGCCTACGTACACTGACCTATTATTATGTTAAACTACTTAACTATTTCATCAATTCCCTAACCTGCTTACATAAACGAATACGGTAGTTTGGGTCGTGAACCCATTATGCGCCTCTAAACTTTTGTACTACTATTCGCAGGATGGACAGGGCGTACACCGGGAATGAATTAGACATACCTGGTTGATACCTGGTTGATGGGGTTCTGGGAGTTCTTCTACTCCCCAAGCCCGGCCCGAGGCCAGGCTCGACTTGTGAGAGTTTGATCCACCAGGCGGTTGCTTGGAGCGGCCCGCAGAGCCACATACCCACCACAGCCCGGCTGATCCGGGACTTCTCTTAGGAAACAGTCCAGTTTTCTCTTGAAGATGTCCACGGTTGTTCCGGCAATATTTCTTATA
This sequence comes from Procambarus virginalis, assembly GCA_020271785.1. Lineage (NCBI taxonomy): Eukaryota > Metazoa > Arthropoda > Malacostraca > Decapoda > Cambaridae > Procambarus > Procambarus virginalis. The sequence goes on along the minus strand of WNGS01028583.1, from coordinate 7,731,440 downwards.
GTCGCTGGGAGGACGTTGAACAACCGCGGACCTCTGATGTTTATACAGTGTTCTCTGATTGTGCCTATGGTACCTCTGCTCTTCACTGGTTCAATCTTGCATTTTCTTCCATATCGTTCACTCCAGTACGTTGTTATTTTACTGTGTAGATTTGGGACCTGGCCCTCCAGACAATAACAAATTATGGACTTACTGGGGCAGCGGGAGAGCGAAGCAACAGGCATGAGTGGCGAGACGGTAGTAGTAAGCGGTGGTGGGAGACAGAGATGCTGATTGTGGAGGAGGTGATTCACCTGCCAGGTGGTTCCGGCGGGTTGCCCCACCCCCAAAATGCTTCCTACTAGGCCACCTCGCTTCCCGGTAAGCAGCCGCTCACTATACCACAGTCAACCTTTTAACTAAACCAACGTTAAAAAGACTAATTTTTATTACTCAACTCACGTTGGCACATTTAATCGCTGTTTTATACGGTATTATTTTATATTACGCAAATAACGACGTACCTATTATACAACAGTGTATAGTTTTGTGGAAAGTCCACAACCGACATGAACGCGTTCTCAATTAGATCTTAGCGCAGATACGCACCCTTCTGCCAAGGTAACTTAAAGATGCACTCTTCGTTAATTCAAATATAAAAATACACATCTTACGTATTTTCTGAATTATTAAAAATTCATACAATATTAGGAACATCTTTCGAAACAAAATTATGCAGTTGTGATTTTAATTAACTGCTAGCCTATAATCACGTGACTCATACATCAGGCTGCGAGCAGCCGCGTCCAACAGCCTGGTTGACCAGTCCAGCAACGAGGCGGCCTGGTCGACGACCGGGCTGCGGGGTCGCTGAGCCCCGAAATCATCAAGGTAACCTCAGGGTTAGGTCTCGGTCATCAAAGCATCGGGATCATTAACAACACAATTAAGTGTTTACTCACTCAATACTTGCCTACTTCATAAAAACAATGAACACGCAACGGTTAAGAATGTGGACAAATTTGAAAGCTGGCCGAGTTTTCACCGAAATTCTGGGTAGACAGGATGCACTATCTGCCAGCAGGTGGCACCACAGCCACAGGATATCCTGTGCTGGCCCAGGTAAACTATGTTGCTACCTAATGCAAAACTTCTCGGGCTCACCATAGCCTGTGCTACTTGGAACTTTTTATTCCAGGTAGCGAATCTACAACAACAGCAACAACGCAAAACTTCACACGTTGGCCGATTCTGAATGTCGTACGAGTTTATACAAGTTACAATAGAGGAACTAACATACACCGATACAAAGCAAAGTGCTATTGGAGAAAACAAATAATTAATCTTAAAATCAAAGGAACGCTACAGTAGGCTATAATTAGCTAGCCATACGGACCAGGTCATATTTACGTCGCCTATTTATAACAGGACCATTACAGAAGCTACAAAGTCCTTACAAAACTTTAATCAATCTATAAATCTATAAGAGAATGTCTGTGGTCAAATCACCATAGGTAGCCGCACCAACAGCTTCCCATTGTGATTTGTGATCATATGAAGAGCCATTTTGGGGTCTGGTGGACTCCCCCCCCCCCATTCCCTTTCAATAAGAATTGGCTGCTACTGCGACAACCGAAGGCACCTATAACGTCTGAAATGGTGGTTTTGTTTTCCACGGATATTTCAAGAGATATTTCATCTGGTCATCAGACACAATGTTGTTACATGTCGTTACATGTAATTACAATCTTGCATTAACGTAACGATAGTTGAAATATCGTTTTAAGTGCGTTGTGTTTGATGTGTGCGTGTATGGACGCGAGCAGCCGCGTCCAACAGCCTGGTTGATCAGTCCAGCAACCAGGAGGCCTGGTCGACGACCGAGCCGCGGGGACGCTAAGCCCCGGAAGCACCTCAAGGTAACTTTAAGGTAAGGTACTAGGGAGAGCGATGGTGGGGAGAGAGAAAAACACAAACACAAAAGACAGGTATTAATTCAGTCACCTAATTAATGGTGTGCGAGGTATTAGTAAATTAAAACTCTTACATCAAAAATTTAATTCTGGCAGCCAAACTTCCACTACACAATTCTATAACTACCCAATAAACTTCCACTACACTAAGCCGAAGACAATACGCGTAATAGAAACTTTCACACGTATTAACATAGCGGCTAAGAAACGAGCATAAATGAAAGGGCTTGGCGTGAGGATGAGGATTTAGCAGGAGGATGGGGAATGTGGATGTGTTAGGGTGTGGGTGGCGGAAGTGTGCTGCGGCCACCGGAAACTGCGACACCGGACAAGTCTTGCGAGAAAGCAACCGGATGTAAGGTCAAGTATGTTCCTTCTCTCTCCTGCACACCAAATATGACTTGTTTTTTCCTGTAAATACTTGAAAATGAGCAAATCTGAATGCATAAGCTCATTTCACTATTAGCCCAACTACCAATAATCCCGGACATCTTCCAAGCTACTGGACAATTCTATCATTGTTAATGTATAATGACTTACTGTAAATGTATAGCTCTTGAAATAGCACTTTCTATGTAACTAGCTGACATTGTAACTATAAGGTGTGAAGGATAGATGAAATTGTTTATGTAATAATCTAAGATGAGGTCTGATAAAGACCTTTTGTGCCCTCTGTAATCCTTTTTGCGCTACCGCTCACAGGATGGGTATGGGGTGCACAATAAACTAGCTGCCTCCGGCGGCAACAATCAAAATCTACTGGACAATAATTAAATGTAAATAAGCCATTCAGTACCAAGGAATAACTTCATGGTTAAAAACTAGTCAACACAGCATGTAAGCATAATTTATCACTTGCGAGACAAGTGAAGCATCTCTGCAAATAATACTGGCCAGCAGCAGCCTCACATCGTAGTAAGCGGCATCCAAAGCCAGGTTACACATCACAGACGCCCGCACACTCCAGGATCACTAATGAAAAGTTTGTAAGAATCAAATAAATCTACTGCATGACAAAACTTAGACTATTACAAGTAGCATTACCCATGTTATTTTGTTGTTTGATGTATTTGTTGAAGGTCGTTTACAACAATTCAAAAAGCAGCCGCCACACAGGAAGAGTGACTTCAGCACAGTAATTACACTGTCAAGACTGGTGTGCACACAAAAATAGGTTACGAGATGTTTAAATGCCCATAACAGGTTCCCATAGCATGTATGAGGAAATGTGGCAAACTTGTAGTTTGAATAGCCTAGCCTACCCCAAAGATAAACATCAGAGATTAATAGTGTAAATTTATTCTAAACTTGTCGAAAAATCCTCTAACCTAACAGACTCAGACTCTAACCTAACCTAATGATTCAGAACAAAAAAGTTTAATTTACAACAGAATACCTGGTTTGTCTATCCTAGCCTAATCACATGAGCAGGCTGCATCGCCTCCAAGCAACCCCTCCGGGCACCACCATTACCTTCAAGACAACCACCAGTCAGGCGCAAGGTGCATGTCCTCTCACTCGACAAGCCCACGGTTCACCCGCCCATCACCCTCGACCACACATCCTGCTGGCTCTCACCCATCACCACAACTTTGTCTCACATCCATCATCCTCGCCGTCCAACCCGATGGCTCACTCAACATCCTCGCCAATGGGGTTCAGATGACTTATTAAACCACAAGAAATATGGAAAAGTGCACAATGCTCCAGACGAGGCTGCTGTACGTCGTCGGTACTCAGCTGCAATAAGCAATTAATTTATAGGCACAATCCATGCTCTGTATTCCATGACACAGGGAGGTCTTCTCCTAGCACCTCGATCACTCCAGTGGAAAAGCCTGGCTGGAATGAATGTACACGGGCATTAATTTGTGAAGAACGTCTTTCCGGGTCCGCGGAAGTGAGGTGGAATGGTAGCGGTGGATATTGTAGAAATTGTAAAGTTAAAAGTTAAGACTGGAAGGGGTGAGGCGTCATAGAGGTTGTGGAAAGGGGTGGAGGCGTCGCAAAGGGTGTGGAAATTTGCACAATAAAATTACATACTAGCGGGAAAAATACGGAAGGAAATACAGAATAGAACAAGTGAGGAGCAGAGGTGTCATAGGCACAACTAGAAACATTGGATGAACATCAGAGGTCCACGGCTGTTTGATACTCTCCCAGCAGGCATAAGAAATATTACCGAATAAAAGTGGACTTCAAGAAGCAGTTAGACTAGTTCCTGCAAGAAGTGCTGGACCAACCGAGCTGCAGTGGATATGTGGGCCTGCGAGCCACTCCAAGAACAGCCTGGTGGACCAAGTTATCACAAATAACTACTCAAGCATAGGCCGGGCTTGGGGAGTAGAACTCCCGGAACCCTCTCCTGGTCTACGTACATGGTAACAGAACAATTTCCAAGTTTCCAAGAAGGGTGAAGATCTCGTTGAGGTTATTGAAAGGGAAGGCAGGGGTGTCGCGGTTGTGGAAGGGAGAGGGGGGGGGAGATGGAGGCGTAGCATAGAGGGGCGTGTTAAGTAAAAGATTTTGATTTTCTAGCCGTGATTTATTTGCGTCCCATGACTGGTTATCTAACATTATTACTTCTATATATTTAACAAATTGCATAGCAATTTATGACCAAGAGATAAAAAAAACAATACAAATTACGGAATGGATGACTTGGTATTCTCTGTTCCAAGCCATCAACCACGGGTTAGATTTTGGTGAAGCCACACGTGCAGTGTTACCAACCCGTCCTCCTAACACTAGGTCGCATTTTGACGTGTACTTTATCTAGCGCCAAAAACTGTCTTACTAGAAACTGGTAGTGACTCGCGAAACTGACACTGTCCTGTTTTCTGTTCGTTGATCCTCTGTTAGGTTAGGAGAGAGCACTTCAATACGACAGTTTCTCGACGTTGGGAACGCTCATGAGAACGGGCTGTTATTACACACACGCTGCCTCACGAGGCCTATATATGAAAAGATGATTACTTCTTTTATCCTATACCCGATTTAAGGTCTCTCTTTGTTTACGTGTCCTAATGGTAATTGGTCACCGTGATGGGGGTCAGGTAGGGCGAGAGGGCGATGGCTCAGTTTCCCAGGGTGGAATGAGGGAACGGTGGCCTCAAAAACCACCCTGTAAACTTGTGGTTCCTAACTTTCCGGCATATAAGCCACAAACTGCGGGTGGTAGAGGGAGGAATGGAGAGGGTACAATATCCCACGCGGGTAAACCGGACCACAGCAGGTTGACCGTTGACTACAGTCAGGCTAGGCTCCTTAAAGGAAAAAATCTTGTATGTCCATGTTACTTATTAAACCTTATGAATGCACGCGAGAAAGAGGGAGGGCAAGGAAGGAGGAAGAGAGAGGAGAGGGAATTATCAGGAGAAAGCTCCAAACCATTACGACTATATAGCACTTGGAAGGGATCAGGATATGGATTAAGGGTGGGACGAGAGGGGAATGGTGCCCCAATCACTTGGACGGTCGGGGACTGAACGCCGACCTGCATGAAACAAGACTGTCGCTCTACCATCCAGCCCAAGTGGTTGGACGAGGAAGAGAGTAAGAGAGCTTGACTGGCCTCCAGGCCATAAATCACTAAGAACTATGATCCGACCAGGATTTGAACTTACATTATCAGGACTCGCCCCACAATGCAGGATTGAATCCTGGTCAGGTTATAGAGTTCTTAGTAAATTGGGATCATTCAAGCTTTCTCTCACACTTGTAGGCTCAACATGGCATAAGCATGAACTAACATTTGATGAAAAACTGTGCTCAAGTCGCACCACGAGTGTTGCAGGGGATTGGTTGGTCATGGAGCTCAATACACGAGCTCCATGACCAACAAACCCTTATAGGCAATCACTGGTGAAGTGATATCGGTACTGTGTATGTCAGAGGAGCGAGCCCTGTTAATGAAGGTTTATCTTAGTCGGGTCAGTTCTTTTTTATATTATGTATGTATTGTACGTGTGTATTCGCCTAATTGTGCTTGCAGGGGGTTGAGCTCCTGCTCTTTGGTCCCGCCTCTCAACGATCAATCTACTGGTGTTCAGGTTCTTGAGCTTAGTGAGCTCATCTACATTTGAAACTGTATGCAGTCAGTCTCCACCATATCATTGTCTAATGCATTCCGTATATACTTACACTGAAAAAGTTATTATCTATCTATCTCCCCCCTCCCTCTCTCCTTTTAAGGCCCGCGCACCCTGCCCCAAACTGCAAGAGAGTACATAACTGGTTCGGTAACAGGGTTGTTGATTTGTGGAACCAATTACCGCGTAACGTGGTGGAGGTGGGAACCCTCGATTGTTTCAAGCGAGGGTTGGACGTGTATATGAGTGGGGTTGGGTGGTTATAAATAGGAGCTGCCTCGTATGGGCCAATAGGCCTTCTGCAGTTACCTTTGTTCTTATGTTCTTACCAACAAATGCAAAAGATTAACACTTATAGCATTTTATAATAATGTTCATGCATAATAACAGTAATGTACTCAATTAGCAGTCACCGGGCCAGCCATAGGCTTAAGGTCCGCGCACTAGTGTCCAAGAATCAAAATTTTGCAGTTTTAAAGAGACAAAGAATAAAAGAAAACCTGCGCATGATATTTATTTTGGAACAGACTCCCAAAGATGCCAATTCTTAGCGCAGAAATTATACCTATTACGACAGGCGGCTAGTAATGGCAAAATAAGGATATCAAGTTAAGAATAATGCCAGGCGAAAACCGCTGTCCAAGAGAATTCACACAATCACCTTGCAAAGAGCCCGAGAGGTTCAGCGACGATACGGGGCTCTTGTCTACCCAGCTGACTCCTCTCCTAACCCCACCACCCTCCGGGTCCTACCTGCCAGCACAGACCTTCCCACCCACCTGGTTTTTACCTGACACCTATCTCACTACCGGATTCACAATCTACCTGTCCCACCTAACCCCCAGACCTCCCTCGTACCACATGCCACGCTTCATATGATAATACTGAGGGGGAATCCGGACAGTCATCACATGGGCCCCAAACCGCTTTTACCGCTCATATTGATCATAATCGAGGATATGGAATACATTACTGAAAAACGTTTGGCGTGTCCGAGGTGAGTTTCCCACGTTCCAACCGGTCATGTTCACTGTATAAAATTAGTATTCTTTGCAGTGAGCTTACACTTAGACGTGCAGATATTTAAATGTATAGACTAGTCCTGTTATGTCCGTTGTTGACAGTGTTCTCATCTAGGTATTTACCCCGTTGTTGTAACAGGTGGTAATGTCCATAAAGTTTCATTACAATGAACGCTCTTAGTAAATACAATGCCTTCATAGGACAAGGTAAGCAACAACCTAAGTATTAGGGCTGTTCTTATTATTTCCTAACAAGGCTGCTCTAGCTGGCAACTGTATCCTTTATTAATAAAACATTGCCAATGACACTTCTTGGCCAAGGCAAGATGCCAGCCATCAACTATACATAATTATTCAACAATTTGTTTAATATTTCTACACACTGGAGAGCGAATAAATTTTGCAGATAGAGTGCTCCCTCACCCACATACAAAAATTAAACCCATTTGCGCTACAAACACCAGTAACCTGAAAACAAATTCCCTAATTCTTATTGATTCCTAGCGCGCCAATGTTGACGCTACTAACCTACTTCCCATTTTGCTGGTGAACTAAAATATACTGTACTTCAATTTCAGAGTTAAATCTGTTTTTTATCTCACATTGCGCGCGCATGTGTTTACCTTAGCATTGAGTACCTTGTTACTAGTTTTTGTGGGGTGGTCCTGGTGGTCCAGGTAGAATGCGTCAGCACGCTGTACAACACCTAATGGGCTTGTTTGTTTGCCCTTTTAAAGCTTCTTCAGTTTACACTCACGATAGGTTTACTTGACATTAGTTTATGGGGATCATTTGCTTTCTAATAACACAAGACCTGTTCACAGTGAGCAATAGCCATTACACTAAATTAAGTGGGGAAATATGTTGAAAGCTGCAGAAACTACCATTACAATGAACGATGTCATTTAAGATTTTCTTAAAGATTATCAAGAAAATTACACAAACATTCAAGATGACTTAATACCAATCAAGCAAAGTATTTGTAAGTCGTAACACAACTCAGTACACTGACAGTATGACCATATAATATGAGAACGCAGCCTAATGTAAAGAAAACGGCCCAGACAATTAAACAATCAATATGCCTGGAATAAACCGCTATCTAAGCTTTCAACATACGCCGGAAATCCATATTAGGGGTAATTCACTGTTTTGTAACCCAAGCAGGTCTTCCTCCCAAACCATTGTCCGACCGTGGACTATCACTTCTCTTGTTTTCCCCCCATGCTACTCCCATACCTTCAGTATAATCCACCTAAATTATTACGTAATACACATTAAAGTTTTCAAAAATAAATACAAAAAGCATTCCTATGTTCAACACGCGAGGACTAATTGAATTTGAACATGAAAATGCTTTATTACCGAATTGTTTGATTGGGATTTAGGTCTCTAGGCTAGGTACTAAGTCAATTAGGTACTAGGTCCATTAAAATTATTCAGCGTCATGGTTCCCACTGAACTCTATCCGCCAACCGTTTGACAACCTACTTGACTAGGCTATGTCCAGTCGACAATCAACACAGCTGTCCACAAAGCAATTAACACCCAACCAATATTACTGTTCACGAGTAATATCCATCACATTTCATCGCCTTTTAACAAGATTATCATTCAAATGTCCTCATCAAAGTTTAGGCAAGGCAGCAAATTGCTGCCTATACATTTAAAACTAGCACGAGCCAGACATGCTTATTACGTAACATGTCAAGTCATTGTAATCGCAATGGTTTTACAATATTAATGTGTGCCACTTTCCTACCTTCAGGGGTAAATTATGTAAAGTTCTCCGGCGGGTCCGTTCGTGTTATTCCTCTGGGCATTATTTATCGTTTATAAAAACGTGGAGATCGATGAGTGTGAGGGAGCTGTAGCCAGTCTGAGGTGGGGTTGGGGGGAGGCGACGGGTGAGGACTGTTTGAGCTCTATTTGTTGTTACTCTGGTGTGAGGTCCGTCTGTCACAAGGCCGCGCTCATGAACCACTTACAAGCCGGTCTACCACCTGCATGATTCACTGGTGAGCCAACTATAGAAACCGGTGGATCACCCTCCAACCAATCTTGCCAGAACACGTCATTCCTCGACATCAACATTAGTCAATTTATACTGATATTGTATTTTTTATAATTTAACAAATAATAAAAATATTATACAAACTAGCAGTGGGATACAAAAAAGAACAAGTATGCAAATCTGGCAGAGAGATCATTAGATGTGACAGGACGCGCCGAGGAGTGCAGCAAGGGCAATTGTGCGTGCGGGTGTACCAGTCTAGCCAGGAACCAAGAGTCAGTGACCCTGGGCAGGCGGTGGTGGTAACACCTAACTCCTGACGCAATTGCTTACCAACTTAACACACACACACGAACGTTATTTATGAATAGACTGCGTCTGCAGGAACAAAAAACGATGATGGATGAGCAAATCACTCATCACTGCATGGTACCTTAGCAATTTCCCCAGACAGAATAACAAAAAAGCACGAATGAACGTTTAAATATAAATCCTCGTTAATCATGCATGCAATTGAATGTAAGCCATGACAAAAGGAGGCACTTAACGGAGAATGAAAAAAGATTGCATAACCTAACTCAAATACTTTATTCCGAAGTGCTTGGCTCTAAATCTTAAATTACCACATGGATACGGTGGTGACATTAAACACCATGACTCGATTGTAATATAACCTGCAGACGAGACAGTAAGGTCTAAATAGATGTCATCCAACTCAAGCTACGAGAGAAAATTGTGCATCACTGAACCTCTCTGAACTGTATGTTTGTCATTTCTCACGTTCACCAGCAACATATCTGGATACTGGTTGATATTCATTAATACTTTAAGTGTAGCCTATACTGTATTGGTCTACCGAAAGGGGAAAATTTTGTGATTTTTAACCTATAAAGCAACGATGGAGTCGTTCCTTTATAGGTTAAATTTAGTGATGCCATCTAACAAGTAATAAAATTAACACAATAGCAATAACAACAAAATAACAAATTACGTGTTATTCCGAGTACAAAGTGACCTGCAATCCCTATGATGTCGTTATTCTGGTCACAAGTCAACTGCCGTAATTGAAAACCACTACAATACATAAACAATACTCTGACTATATTCATACTTCAAAACTTATTTACAAATTTAGATTCAAATAAATAATCACAGGAACTAATTTAATGAGCCTTGATTAATAGAGCGCTTATAATTTTGAGGTAACCTAATCAAAATTCATTAGTCTTAGACCTATATCATCTGGTATAATGATGCTAGTTTTAATCAAAATAACTGAGCAACAATTATTACTAATATAAATATTGTTTAAAAACACAAATATGCACTGATTTTCCTGTTCATAAACATGTATACAGTGATGATTATAGATATTTAGATAATAGCATACAATCACTCGGTAACACATAACATTAAAAACGAATTAAAAAGCAGAGATTCCAGGTTTCGTTTATACCGTTCTGAGAAAGCCTCATGTAACCCTTTAACCCGAATTATTTCTCCTTTGCTGATCACGTAAATAAAAAGCAAGAGACTTTTTCATTCCGGGTCGAAAAAAACATAAAACGGCCTCCCTAAATTGAAATTCAATATAAATATGATCAGACATATCCTAATACATTAGCAGCATTAGGCCTAATATTGCTAACACATGCCAATCATTCGTCAACAGCCACACACACAACACCTGCATTATGAATTTGTAAACGAAGCTTTAACTTTTAAATTTGAATTCGGATGTCGCCTTCAAATCTAAAAAAAAGGTCAATGCCAACCATATCACAATAATCTTATCATAACATTCAAGATAACTAATGAATCAGTAGACTCACTGGTCATACAAGAGGGTGTCGCAGTGTGTGCTCGGGGAAGGCTAGCAGCTGGGTGTGAGGGATGTGGCGACACGCACCAGGATGAGGCCAGGAGCCGGCCCATAGGCCTACCCTACCCTCTAGGGAAACGCTCAAAACGGCCGTTAGACATACCCTAAGACATTTCCGCGCGCGCAAACCATCCCTTTATTTCCCTATATATGTATCTACATTTCCTCGTGACTATGAAGTAACACAAGGAAGGAGCCATGGCGCAACATGAACAAATAAGATACCAGCCAGGAATGATGACAGAAGGAATATTAGGGCGAGAAAAGGTCTGGAAATAATGTACCCAAGGCCCCCACGCGCGTCGCTTCTTACACCAGCAGTCTTTACGCGCTTAAAATCCTGCCATTTAAATACCACCCGGGAAAATCCCTTAATAAACACGCTGGATGGCAAGCAGCACCGCTGTGCACTACTCCCCCCGGCGAGTCTCAAGACATAAACATTACTAACACGCTCAACAACACCCCAAAACAAAACCTATTCATTTTTCCTCCCATGTTAACAAAATTCGATGGGAGAAGATGGGCTTGTGTATGGCGCGCGGCGGTGCCACGTCTCCTGCCCCAGATGCACGGTGCGACACCTCCAGCCACCTCGCCTCCTATTATCGTTCCAAATTAACCCTTAGTGCGTCATATGTCTCGTGACATTCATCTTGGCGTCCTGCCACCATCTACTTTCACCTATTCACAAGTAAATAAATAGAAAAATATCGACTTAAGATAAGCGTAGGTGGGGGGGAGGGGGAGGAGGGGGGACTAGTGAGGGAGATAAGGCGGCGTTGCCGCGTGTTCCCAGCAGCAGCAGGCAGGGATTACCCTTGCCAGGCGGGGGTCGCTCAGCGTCTCTTATATATACCCAGTACGCCAGGCTAACGTGACCTGCTACACATCTACACCCACACACACACTCACACGCACACTCACCCACACCCGCCCTCACCCACCCACTGCACTTACCAGCGTCAGAGCGGACTCCTTCACCCATCAACACTTGTCTGGCGGAACTGTTGCGTCCAGTACACAGTACTGACGGCAGTAGACTTCTCCCTGAAGACTTAACACAATGGCAGTGATATTAACTTAGGTTTCACTTGTAATATACTAGGAGTTACGTAGTCTTGGACTTGAGCATTTAACAGGAGATCATTTATAAGAGGCAGTGTTCGGATTGCTTGTGGCTAGCCTGGGGACAGTTCTTGGGATAGGTCACATAAGAGGGGGGATCGGCGTCACACTTATAGGCCGGGAGAGTTGTGGAGAGAATGGTGGCAGGTTTAGTGTACACAGTATTGGGTCTTTGTCCTGTAACGGGCAGGGGCCAACACCTCACACGGTCACTCAACTCCCCGTTAACAACCTCTCCGTCGTCTCTTCTCTCCCTAAACCATCACCGACACCACCGTTATCAGTCTCTAGGACACACGAGGGTGGGCTAAGCACTCGCTGTTTGGCAGTGATTACACGCGTCTGCACACGTGCAAGAACAGGGTCCTTGTCCCGTCCCCGCGGTCCTCACCGACCCGATCCTCCTCTTATCCTTCCGCCAGCCACACTGAACATATTCAACACACGCTGCCGTTTAAATAACAACAATTTCGTACGCCCCGCTCATCCACATTCTTTATTCCGGCATGCACTCGGCATGCTTGACCAGCCTTGGACCACGACCACCTCCATGTCGAGCATTCCCTCACAAAGACAAACAAAGACGGTAGCGAGGAGTTAGAAGTAAGAGGTTATGGATGTTGTGCGTCTGGCAGGCGTGTGCGGGTGGTGGGGCGTATTGATCCCCAGGTGAGGCAGCTCTCCCCTGGGCCCTCTCTCCCTGCCTCCCCAGGGGGGAACGCCTCCCCCAACACCCTGCCCAACGCCACAACTTTGTACCATGGGTCATCGAACATAAATAAAGTTACAAAACAAACATCCCCAAGAGGCTCAAAAATAACAAACCAGCACATACCCCCCACCCCCCTTCTCCTGAAGAATACAAGCAGGAGTAACAAAGATACATCGACTACAGTGAATTGTTTACACTGCTTCACGTCCTTAAGCTTAGCGGGCATATTTAGGAAGTATGTTAGGCTTCAATAAACAAAGTACGAACTAGCATACATTAGGGACATACTAATCAACCAGACGAATGTAAACACAATCAAAATAATGTTAAAATCAAATTGTGTTTTGAAAACCATCATTGCGTCTCCCAAGATTGACTGACGCCATGAAGCAAGTTACCATACACATTAATATGCTGTAGTCAGCATTACGTCACACAAGTGACGTTTGTGACGGAGCTCAGCCCTGGCTGGCTCATCCCCCCCCCTCCCCCCACACCTAGCAATATAGGTTAAAAGCTTGTCATTACTGCCCTATATTACGCAGCGTGTTGCGTCACACACACTCGCCCATTCATCACTCATTACCACCCGGTGCGTTCGAAATGCTTAAGCCTTTAGTAAAACACCAGCGGTGTGCACACATGGTAGTTAGGCACGTGCCCCTGCGATGTAAATAGTCGCCGTGGTGCCTTATTACGTAGCAACAGTGAACCCGATCTGGGGCGATGCTCCGTTTTTTGTGTGTTTGAATCCTTCCTCTTTATGCAGACACAAACACGCGCTGTCATTCAAGCACGCGCACGCACGTGGGCGGACGGACACAGAAATATGCACACGCATGCACGCACGCACGCATACAGAGTCTAGTACCTGAGATAAGGAAACTGAGGTAATACACCAACGACGTAGCCACTCATAGGTGAGCACAGTGAAGGAAACAAATGTTCAATATGAGGCTGAGCAGAATGAAGAAGCATAGATGGAAATTACACCCAAATGACTCGCAGAATGACTTCTAGTTGAGTACACAAGAACACGCGTGTCTGCCTCTTGATAAAAGTTACCTCTGCTAATGTTGACCAGACCACACACTTGAAAATGAAGGGACAACGACGTTTCAGTCCGTCCTGGACCATCAAGTCGATTGTGTCGACCACAATCGACTTGAGAATGGTCCAGGACGGACCGAAACGTCGTCGTCCCTTCACTTTCTAGTGTGTGGTCTGGTCAACATATTTCTGCCACTTTATTGTGACTCCTCGTCTCTTAATAATGTTATATGTGCCTGTTAGTAATGTTAAAGTATACATAAGGCATAAACAAATATCCAGAGAACATAATATAAACGGAGATGCGGGCAGGGTAAAACGATATACACCTCTAGAATACTTGGCGTATACCTGGAGCATACCTGCAGTGGGTTCTGGGAGTTCTACTCCCCCTGCAAGCCCTCCAAGAGTAACAATCACATAACTGCATGACAGATGACCCACAAACAATTGTAAGACACAGAGCCCAAAGCTCAATCCTTGTACAAAACAAAACGAAAGGTATCAATGGAGAATAAAGGGAGTGAGGGGGGGGGGAGCGGGGAAGTTGACGAAGACCTGCAGCTCTGGTGGATGAGGAGGGGGAAAAGTTGGGGGGGTTGGGGAGAGGTTGTTGGAAGGGTGATTGATTGATGAAGATTAAGCCACCCAAAAGGTGGCACGGGCATGAATAGCCCATAAGTGGTGGCCCTTTTGAGCCATTACCAGTATCAATAGATGATACTGGAGATCTGTGGAGGTGCGACTGCACCCTGCGTGACGGGAGATGTCTCCCGTGGTTGGAAGGGAGGTGTTGGGGAAGTTTGTGCTGGGGGAGGGGTAGTGTTTGGGGAGGGGGATGTGATGGGGGGGAAGGGGAAGTGAGGGCGGAGGACCGACCCAGGAGCGGAAGTGCTGGAATGCAGCGAGACAAGAGGTTGCCGGCCAGCAAAAACATTTCTGGAACACACACACAACTACCTGCACCACCCCCCTCCCCCAATCGTCCTCCCTCACCTTACCCACGCTACATCTACCTCCCTCACTCCCACCCCTCTACACCTTGCCCCGCAGACACTGCTACATCATACAACCACTCCACCTCTCACACTATCCACTGTATTACAGCTCTAGAAGATGCGAGAAAGTCAGAGAAAAATGAGAGTAGCGTTGAAGCACTCCCCCCCACCCACGACAAGCACTTTAATGGGACAAGAACTCTGCTACACTTCCAGGGGCCCTACTCAGCGCTTCTCTCATTCATTCCCATCTCATTTCACCATAACTCTACCTGGAACATACCTGCAGAAGGTTTCGGGAGTTCTTCCACTCCCCGAGGCCGGCCTGAGGCCAGGCTCCATTGACACAAATGTATGCCAATGTTTACGGACTATTGATCAACGTCTCCACCTCGCATATTGGTCATGTTTATTTAATCATGTACTTTATGATACAGCATTTATGTACAGGTGCGAAGAACCTGCAATATTGGCTAGAGTAGTGACACTGTGGCTAGAGTAGTGACACACTGTGGCTAGAGTAGTGACACATTGTGGCTAGAGTAGTGTGACACACTGTGGCTAGAGTACTGTGTGCTTAACAGCGGGTTTTCTTCCTATTGGGGAGTGTTGTACATGCTGCTATGGCGGTGTGTGTGTCCACTCACAAGATGAGTGGCGCTGCCCAATACTGTCACTATGGCGGTGTGTGTGTCCACTCACAAGATGAGTGGCGCTGCCCAATACTGTCACTATGGCGGTGTGTGTGTCCACTCACAAGATGGGCGCTGCCCAATACTGTCACTATGGCGGTGTGTGTGTCCACTCACAAGATGAGTGGCGCTGCCCAATACTGTCACTATGGCGGTGTGTTGACCACTCACAGGATGAGTGGCGCTGCCCATACTGTCACTATGGCGGTGTGTGTGTCCACTCACAAGATGAGTGGCGCTGCCCAATAAACTCGCCCCTCGGGGCAAAATTTAAATGCTTGATCAATCCTGGCTCGGGAGGGTGCAACAACGGCCATGTATCTTACAAGCTAAGAGTTCGATCCCCCGATGGTGGAAGTGGAAGAACAACCAAAGTCAAACAAACAGTTTTATTCATTACTAATAATGTCAAGGGTAATTACAGTATAATTATGTCACCGACCAGGAGGTGTGGCTTTCCCCCACCATGTCTGTTGCAACACCTTCCCTGCCAACACCTTCCCCCTGCCACCACACACGCTTGACCTTCCAGCATTAATGGACACGTTTCACCTGCAGTTTAGGTGACAGCATCATTTGCCCAAGAACATCTAACGGTCAATCAATCATTAAAACGTCACCCTAATTTGGCAACGATGTCTAGGGCATTACTGTCGTGAATGGTCAACGTGTCTCATTAATTACTGCCGNAAACATTTCCATTGGTTTTCATGTGTTACACAAACAGCTGTTTAATAAGGAATTGCTGAAATTAAATAAGAGTTGTGCTGTAACAGTATTTTAAAATTCATAGGGTCTACTATACTGTAACTTAATTTGTTTTAAACAAAAGTCAGTAGCAAAAATAGTTTGTTTATACAGTACAGTATTGCAAAATGTTTTACTTTTCCTTGGCTATTTATGGCTTGATTCTATTATGCTTTCTTAAGAGGTTAAACATATAAGCAGCTTAGAAAAAATCATATTTTTTTTTTATTTTAAGAGAGGAGTGACATTAGTACAAGAGCAGGATATAATATTTATATCTACTTACATAGATAAACCTCATTATGAATGTTATGGTGTTAATTAAACTCTTTCCTTTTTTTAGTCTTGCTGTCATTACCTCATGTAAAGACATGTTATAAGTTTGTGAAGTATATTATTATATTTAATACACGAGTGTGTTTTAACCATTACTGTGATTGTAGCTCAGCAAGTGTGTGTAATATAATTACATATGTTTGAGTTAATATTTCCTCTGAATCATTGTGAGAGTCGGGTGTAGCAACTGGACGGTCCTTTAATGTTTTTCACGGACTGAGACTGAAAGCCACATTTCATGGTCCTGTAAAGGATGTACAGTAGTAACAATGAATGGGTGTGTACTCGCCTAGTTGTGCTTGCAGGGGTTGAGCTTTGGCTCTTTGGTCTCACCTCCATATGACTGATTCTTCTCGAGCTCCATCATATCTACATTTGAAACTGTGTATGGCGTCAGCCTTCACTACATCACTTCCTAGTGCGTGTGTGTGTGTGGAAGGCAGGGGGAGGGGGTGTGCATACATGCATGTTTTGATATACAAAAAACTGTAGGATGATGATAATGGAAAGGGGTAGTCTGTAAGAAGTAGATAGTCTTCCCCCATCTTGCTAAGATAGGGAATTATGTAAACAGAACTTGAAGAAAGCAAAAACGATGCAGAGAAATCTTGCATCTTTAGGTGATATCGTACTTGATAACTAAAAGCTGGTGAAGTGAAATCTAAAAAAATCAAATTGGTTGGAGATAAAGCTCAAATAGGAGGAAACAAGTTTGTGAAAATATATAACATGAATTTAACAACAAAAAAATTAATTATAAAAGCCTGGCTATTTCTAGAAATGAACCCCCCATCAAGGTTTTGCCTTGATGAGGTGAGGTGCGGCTCACATATGACCTCCTGGAGCTATTGGGTGGAAGGAGATGGTTAAAATGGGAGATTCAGTGAGGCCCGACTACATTGGGTAGCCTGGCAAGCAAAGCTAGCTGGACTTGGGTCAAGTAAGTATTGCAAGGCTGGTATCCCCCATCAGTTCCTGGGTTGCCTTTCAGACCCTCTACTGGTTACCAGTGTATATTCTACTTGTGGTGAGGGGACTTGTGTATGATTTCCAGGGACTAGTGGTGTAAGGGGACACGAGCTTCTAAGCTGTCCCCTAGAGTACAAATTATCGTAACCTGTCCTTTATTGCACCTCTATAATACAGTAATCCCTATAGTCAGTCATGCATCAAACATCCGTACTTGAGCAGGAACACACTCCTCACTCCTAGGGGCCAAATTTAATGCATACAAATGGAAAATAATTATTTCTATCATTACCAAGGGTTTTATTTCTTGATATCTATGAATGGGTTAGCTGCATATCCTTGCACATTACTATATCCTGTGTTGCCTCCCATCTTTTTTGACAAAATCTCTCTTTTTCCCTGTTGTTGAATTTCCTTGCCAAACCTATTGTATTCATTAACATCTGTACATGTTTGATTTAACTTGAGCTATCTTTAATACTTGATTTTCTTCTTTCAGGACTTTTCCTTTAGTTTTCAAGTGATTCTTATCTTACAGCTGTCTGTTAGAATCCTTCGTCTTCTCTTCTCCATTGTCTCTTCTGAATTTGACTCATGTTGGTTTGCACACTTGCATCTTTTCTTGTACTGATCTTTCCCGCTGCTTGTCCTCCATTTATTTAGACTTGTCATGTAAAGTCTTTGAGGACCTTCATAAGTTACCATTTCTCCATCCTTGTCACTCTCTTTTCTCCCTTCTCTCTTTCCCTCAGTGGTGGTTTGATAAGGCAGACTGTTTTCACACCTTTATGCTCCTCATTCCACCCTATCCAATCTGCCTCTTCCTCAAACCCTCCTTTCTCGTGACACCCTTTTGGATGCTGCCCTCTTCTCTATTCCATGCTATGCCACTAATGGCATGCAAAAGTGCATTACCTGGTGGAATTTGGATTGTGCTCAAGCTGTATGCTCTAAGTGTGTGGCCTGGAAAATACACCGGTGCTGACTGATTCTTTTATTTTGTTCTGGAGGGCAAGTGCAATGGCCTGTAGAGCCGTCCTCAACATGGATTCTACACCTGACGATTTCTCCCTCAATAAACACCTTGTTGATTCGGTAGATGTCTCTGTTACTTTTAACCCCACCCGTCTCAGTACTGTACACATGTCATCGCTGCTCCTTCTCAGGATGCAGCTACCCACTTAGCTGCATTGTCCTGCATTTTGGAGACCCTATTCGGGTCTCCAAAAATGCTAGGTTAAATCCAAGTGTTGGCACTTCTCCTTCCACACCATGTTGCAACTAGTGTTAGGGACCTAAAAGACTGCCACGAGGATGCCACTTTCGAACCCCTATAACGCGTCCGGTCGTTAAACCGTTTTCTTACGGTTCCGCCCTTATATCTCTCTGTTGCGTGATGCGGAAAAATATTTGTATAAATTCCATTTTTGCTTCGATTTTCTTGGGGATAGTTTAGAAATGTTCGCCATGCAATTTACGTTTTCTCTAATAACAGAAGAGCTTATTAAAGAAAACGTCATGGCAGTGAATCTTCGTGGTAAAACTATTGCATTATTGACACGACGAGTATGATCGACGTACTTTTTATATTTGTTGCCGGTCGAACGCATTCTTATTTGGCGGTTTATACTTATATTCTTCTAGAACATTCTATTGCGAACACATTGGTACAAAAATTAAATACGTACATCCAAAAATAATGTCAGGACAGTGAATTGAATATACACTTTTCGATGTCATTTTCGGCGATATGCCGCCGCGGGTAACACTTCAGCCACTTCCCACACTCTTGTGGGTCAGTTGCAACATTGATTCTATATTTATATGCATATGTCCGTATAGAGAATTTAATTGCGATTCCAATGATACTAGAATTAACGATGTAGGACAACTGTGGGCTTCACAACCATTAAGAGAATGGAAACATTTTGTTGCTGTTTGGCGCTCTCGGCAAGTGATGTCAATAGTTTTTTATTTGGTGTTGATATGCCTTATGATTTGACGGCATTTTATACGTATGTTCTTATAGACAATTCTATTGCGAACACAGTGATACCAAATTTAAATACGTACGCCTACAATTAGTGTCAGGACAGTAAAAAGAGTATACACTTTTCGGTCTCACCGCTTGGCCGCGCGTAACGCCCAGGGCACAAGGCTAAAGTTTTTTTTTCATAACGCGGGGTGCGGGGCTTTTTTCATATCCTCAAAGCCCAAGACCATTCTGTCCTCCAGGTGGACACATTCACTCAACCCTCTCGTGGTCGTCGCCATCAGCCCCTTCGAGTTGTGAAAATCACTTTTGATAATAGGACCCTTCCGGCCTCTATATTTCTTGCTGGTACCAGATGCCTCGTTCAGGAGTACATTCCCTCTCCTAGACTTGGCAACAAGTGCTGGAAGTTCGGGCATGGTGCTCTCAAATGCACAAGTACTGTCTCTCTATGCCCCATGTGTGGGAACGAAGGTCACTCGCTTCATGCAGGTCGGCGTTCAATCCCCGACCGTCCAAGCGATTGGACACCATTCCTTCCCCCGGTCCCATCCCAAATCCTAATCCTGACCCCTTCCAAGTGCTATACAGTCGTAATGGCTTGGCGCTTTCCCTTGATAATTGCCTTGCCTTCTCCCCCTCCCTAGCTTTTGCTGGGGCCCATAACTCTACTGCTCTCTTGATTCGTACTGATATTCCCTTCGTCCCCCTACTTTTTCAATCACCTATTCAATGTTCTGCTGCCCGTGTCTTTTTGAGTAAATGGTATATGGTCTGTTCTATTTATCTCCCCCCCAAATGTCCCGTTTTCCCTTCCTGATCTTATGCACCTACTGGACTCCTTGCCAGAGCCTCTGCTCCTGTTGGGTGATTTCAACTGTTGACATACCCTCTGGGGTGGTCTGAAAAACACCCGAGACCGACTTCTCGAACCATTCATCCTCTCTTCCGTCTCTTCTGAATTCTGGTGAACCCACTCGTATGGACTCTCAAACTCACCCCCTTTCCTGTCTTGACCTTTCTGCTCGTCGTCTCTTTACTTAGATTTCACGTGGCAGGTTCTTGATGACCTCCATAACAGTGACTATTCACCCTCTCCATGAGGTAAAGGTTAAGATTTTGTGCAGTGGTTAAGGTTTTGTCCCATACTTCTTGGGGAGCAGATAGGTGCACGCTCCTCTCTTTACATTCCTCTCATGTACTGTCTAAACTCTATTATGGTTGCCCTGCTTACTCATCTGCTTCTTCTACTCTACACCGTTTCTAATATCTAGCCAATTTAAATAGGTCGAGTTTTGCCAGAAATATTGGTACTGTATTTCCTTAATCAAGTTTGTGTGGATACTGCTGCCAAAGAAGCTATCTGCACTTGTCCCATTTCCCAAAAAGGCATTCCATATTCTGATTTCTATCCATGCCCATTGGGAGGTTCATTGGTCTTGTTACTGGTAACACACTGCATGCTCTTGAGAGGAGGAGGAAGGCCAAGGGGACGGGCTCATTTTCCCCACTACAAGCAGCAGTGGGAAATAGGCCTGGCGAGGTTACATATTGGCCACATATGTTTAACTCGCCAGCATTTAATGGAGTACTGCCCTACTTCTTGGCTGAAATGGCGTTGTCCCTTTGTTCTCGTATTGGTGTCCTTGGTGGTATTTAGTGCCCTTTGAACATTTTGCAACTTTGAGTGTGCCGTAAGTCTTCCTGGCTTGGTGCCTTATCTTGAGGTTATCTTGAGATGATTTCGGGGCTTAGCATCCCCACGGCCCAGTCCTCGACCAGGCCTCCTTTTTGTTACACACCCCCAGGAAGCAGCCCATAGCAGCTGTTCAACTCCAAGGTACCTATTTACTGCCAGGTGAACAGGGACATCAGGACAAAACAAATTTTGTTTGCCTCCACCGGGGATCAAACCCGGAACCTCAGGACTACAGATCCGCAGCACTGTCCACTCAGCTATCAGGCCCCTATATAAGCCTTCTTATAACAATTACTTCATTTGCTTCACAGCACCATCTATGGATTACTAAATGCATTTTTTTAATCAATAATCCCCAGAACCTTGGGGATTAGTCATAAAAGTTATTGTGAAATATGTCATTTAATAATATATTTTATCACCATAAAATATGGACATCAAATTAACATACTTGTAAAATGAAGGTCCTCAAATTGCCCCAATATGAGAATCAAAGTTCAATATTCCAGTGAGTTAGGCTTTATTAGCAGACTTACTCTGTACAGTATTGGACACAAGGTCAACACAGATCCCTGAAACAGGTGTGAGCGGAGAAGCTCTTGTCAACCAATTAGCTTGCATCACTAATAATTTATTAAGTTGTGACATAATGAGAATTTTCAATGAAAGGATGATATGATTTACATTGCTAAGGAGCTTAATTCGAAACACTTTGTAATAGCATTATAGTGCTCCTACTCAATAATTGCTTAAAATAGTTTCCACTCCACCCACACCTCATTAACTACATCCACTGTTTTGCCAAAATCCCTACTCCCAAAAATTGTACAAATGTATACGAGCTCATCTAGTCAAGTGAGCGTGACAACACTTTACTTACACAATGAGAAAGAATAGACTTTAGTTTTATACATTACATACAGATAGAACTCAGTATGTTTTAAATAACATAAATAAAACTTAACTGTAGGCAATACAGTACTGAATTTACGAAACTGCTAATGAAAAAAGCCCTTATTACAGCAACATACAGTTCATAATTATTTACTACTGCATTGCTGAACATTTGATGAGACCGACACGTTTTTTTTTTTTTAAGATTTTCTAAATATTTACTTTTCTTACAAAGGACAGAGGAATTATTATAAAAGCACAAATATGTTCAATGTGTAATACTGAGGACAAACTAGAATGTGTCGCATGAAAAACTATACATGATATAAAGATCAGAATAAAGAAGTTTGGGCGAATCAATAGGGAGGAGTGGAGAGGAAGTTGTGAACTAAGTTCTTAACCAGCACATGATCAATAGCAAGCTGCCTTGTACTGTGTAGCCTATTTACCGACTTCTACATATGCTATACAGTCAATACTAATTTAATTTATTGGTCTTGCTAATTCTCAAGTGGAGTTTAAGCACTCAGCCCTTGGTGCACAGCCTTCTGGTATGGATATTGTTTAAGAGTTCTCAGCTCAGAGCTCACATTATTTGTCCACAATGCGAGGGCATCGTAAGGACTTGCGGTCAACAGCATTTGACAAAAAAAAAAAAAAATAAAAAAAAAAAAATTATATATATTTTAGTGGAACTTATTTCCTTAGGCATGCCCATTTCAGGTACAATTTGTTGAGCACTTAGTTTGCCATACCTTATGTTCCTCCAGAATTTCCAAAAATATTGTCTGAAGTCCTACTGCTCACCATCTTCACCTGACATGAACTTTAATTGGAAACAAACACATCTGAATGCAATTTAAAATGCACAGCAATTCTCAAACTAAAATGTTACTTTAGAACTGATAACAAAAAAAAATCAACAATTAAAAAAAAATAACAAACAGCAACTATAGAAGTAAAATAACTAGAAATATCATACTGCCCAACATTTTGAAGTTGCACATTCATTCATATAATCCCAAAATGTGGGATTAGTAATTCTGGACCACAAATATGTATCAATTTGTAAAATACTGTAAGGGCAGAGAGGAGACAACCTTCCCAAAATAGGAGGAAAATTAATATAATTTTGTCCTTACATCCCTGTCATTCTTTCCAGATGCACTGGGATGGATGGACATGTTGACTTGGGATCCTCGGTAGGAGCTTTTATAAAAGAGTTATTCAACGTAACCAAATAATTCAATAAAAATATATGTATCTGTACAAAACAAAACTGCTGATCACAGAACATCCAGAACAATGCATGTGGAAAGAGTTAAGATGGGTAAGCTCTGAGACTTTTGCAAAGTGGTAGATTTTGTGGCAGTCAAGATTATCACAAGATATAAAACACACTTCTTGTGGCAGTGATTTGAAACCTTTTAATGCACACACACCTGTAACTACAACTAAGGCCAGTCCCTTTGGCTGGTAACTTGGAAGGAGAACATAATGCGTAGGCAAGGCTAATAAATTAAGACTGGGTAGTACCATACCATCAACCACACGCAATTTCTACTACCCCCGACTACAGCTAATTCAGCACTAGCTGTTAACTGTCTTGGCAACCACTATTATCACCATGAGGAAATTACATGGTGGGTCCTGCAACAGCTCTAGTTCTGGCACAATTGCAAGCCCATCACAGTGAACCACTTCCAAAACACACACACACACTTTCACATACACACACACACACACACTTTCACACTCTCCAAATGCCAGTGTTGCTTTTTACTGTGTCCTTGAGTTCTATGAGATCATTATCATTATGCCTTGGAGAGTGGCAGAACTGGAAGCCGAATTTCTAGGTGCTTCATTGCAACAATCACACGGCTAAATCACTTTCTTCATTCATTCGTAGTGTCTCGGCAGCATTTTTTCATAATGCCCATTTTTCACTGCAATAGCTTCCAAGAATCTGGATGTGAAAAATACGGCCACCGTGACTACATTGAGTCAATAATAGAAAAGGCCTCTGGAAGGTGCACTGGCAGTGACGTAAATTCTTATTTATAACTTAATACTACTTGCAGCAAATCACTTTGTCTTTCCACAACAACACACTGCTGCCCACTAACACTTGCTGTCTCTTGTAGATGCAGTTTTTTCCATTTGTGTATAAAAGCAGGGAGTCTTTCTTATTCTTTACAAGAAATAAGAACCATCTGGCTAGAAACCACCCCATGTCACAATGAACACATCGAGGTGGCCGCTAGGACTGGGTTAGGTCACGTGAGGGGAGCTGGAGTTGAGGAGGTAGGAGGCGGGGTTGGTGCTTGGCCTGGTAACGTCTCTCCCTCAACCTGAAATTCATTATCCAATATACTCATGGCAAGAAAATTTTATTCACATTTAATGGGCGAAAAGCTTAACAAAAGTTATACAAACCAACATTAAGCTTGATATCTATTATAACTGGATCAATACAGTATCTGTAGAAATAACAATGTGCATACTGTATGCTAAGAATATAAATTGGGAATTGAAATCACATTGCTGTATCTTACCATATACTGTACTGTGTAATGGTACAGTCTAACATTACCGGGCTGATTATTTCAAGGTTTTTATCAAGATAACATTGCTGTACTTAACTTTCCCAATACTACAGTTATTTATGAATAATGGGATAATATAAATTTATGTACTCTATCATGTTTACCATATGTGCTTCCTAGTTTCCACTTCCAAAATGAATAATGTAAATTAAAGTGTAGACAAGGTGTATGGATGGAAATATGTACCGTACATTAATTCGTGGAATATCTGTCAACCATGTTTCAATGGATCCTGGTGATTTCAACTGTACACAGATATTTCTGAAAGCTTTCCTAATGGATGTACAGTACTAAATAAGCATTTACGAGTTTATAAAGTAGTATACTGAAGCAGGTTTGGAGAGGCACAGAAAAAGATAATCAGCAATATTGCAGCTATAGCATCAATGTATATATATATATATATAATCCTTTAGTTGCAATAAGACCACTCACACGCAACATAACCCCCTAGCAAGAACCATATTAGAGCTGTTTGCTCAGATGAGATACAAGTCCTGTCACTCCCAACAACCCAATTACACACCATTTCAGCTCAGGACACGTTCCTTGCTTACTTTTTTCCATGAATTTGTTTTAACTAAATGTATTCACCCTTTGCATACACTTTGTTGTTACATATGCAGTGCATCCATATTTGTTTTACATGAACCCATTAAGTACAAATGGAAAATATTTTACAATGCTGTATATGAAAGATTTGTTAACTGCATGTCAATATTGTGAAGGTTACTTATGCCACCATTAAAAAGCTTACCAATAAAAAATTAAAGCTTGACCTTTTTGCAATTCTAGTAGACTAAAAACATAGCTTGTCAATATATAAATTCCCATCTATAATTTTCACCATCTTACTTACTGGCTGTAAAATGAAGTGATCATAAACTTGGCATAGATCACTAAGATGATATTCCTCTAAAACAACAAAGCCTTCAAGCCGCGGAGCTTGCCGTCTTGCACAGTCGATACAGTGCACTACATGCCGTCTTTCTTGTTCCTTCACAAACAACACATTAAATACCTGAAAAATAATATATATATATATATTCTGTGATTTGTTATTTTCATAGTTTTTACAATGGACAGACACTTAAGTGCAGTCAAAACCCAATTTCACTAAAGAGATTCAACATAGTGATGCTAAAAGAGGTAAAAATATAGTACATTATTCACATCAATGTAGCCATCAACTAGTGTAGAATCAGTCAGTGGCAATGCAATTCATCTGTACCAGTAATGTCCAAAGGTTTTCAATAAAAATGCAATGGATGTATAAATAATAAATTTCTGAAAGTTTGTCTAAATAAATTTTGGTATTAATTAATCTAACTGTGCCTACTGGAAGCAGCATCATACTGTAAATTAATTAGCACATTTACACCTCCTGATGCTCTAGTACTGCACTGAACTTGCTCCTCAAGCTGTGAATGGAGGTGGCTCTTTGGACCTCTGGTCCCAGCAAATGCACAACTGCTTATCACTCATACTGGATAGCAGTGCTTTCATTCATTTTTATTCCCAAATTCCACATGTGCCATTGCAGATGATGCCAAGATACTGGGGAAGATAGGAGCCGCAGACAATTGTAATGCCCTTCAAATTGATCTGGATAAAATAAGTGCTTGGAGCATCAAGTGCCAAATGCCATTCAATGTGAATAAATGTCATGTTATGGAATGTGGAATGAGAAAATAGACCACACACAACTTATAAATTATGTACAAAGGAATTACAAAACTCCAATAAAGAATGAGACCTAGAGGTGGTTTCAGATAGCAAGCTGTCGCCAGAGGAACACAAAGAACATTGTGATAGGAGCGTATACGTTGCTTTCCAACATAAAACTTGCTTTTAATTATGTGGATGGTGTAATACTAAAGAAACTGTTCATGACTTTTGTGAGACCAAAACTGGAATATGCAGCAGTTGTATGGTGCTCAAATCTCAAGAAC